>CM035436.1:59916842-60111842 GCA_020310875.1 Ceratopteris richardii | reverse complement strand
GTACTAACTAGAAAACAAATCCATTCACTCAATCAAGAATAGCTGCCTATGCATTTCTTTCATCCCATGAGAGTTCCTCTTTAGTACCTAGGGACGACATGCTCAACACCACATGCTTTAGTTGCACTTTGATCAACTTAAAAGCAGCACGCAGTGCCTCCTGTATGCCCAATAGCCAAGACATACATTCACACACACACACACATCATTGGAGACGTTGTTCGCTTATACTGGCTTTAGATACTACATTCTTAGCATTTGAGATTACAACAAGATGTATTCAAACTCATTGCCCAATTTACACCTTTTGCAATCCCTTTCTAACGTGTGTTTTGGCTATGACTAAGTGAATCAAAACATGTTGGATGAACTTAGGAAATGCAACAACCTAATGAGAGCCCTAAAAATTTCAAAAGTTTCCTTAAAATAAGGCATTTTTATCTAAGCCAAGAATATCTTGGGCTTCACGAGTGATACCCTAACCCTCAATAGTTTAGAAGATTTTTTTGCACTGAAAACGGACATCAAAGGAGGGTTTCAAACATATTTTTAACTTGCGTACACACTAGTGTGAAGAGGGTCACTTTTTAAAGTTGATCAACCTTTTTCAACCTCTGGTCAATCCTAGCCTAGTCAACCCTATGTAGTAGAGTGAAGCTTGCAAAAAAAAAGAGATGTCAAATTCAGTCAAAGGAAGTAGTAGAGTCAAGGAAAAACATATTTTTAGTACCTCATTTGTGTCCTTGTACAACATCCAAAGAAGGAGTAAACTTGAGGATCTCTTCTTTTCACCACATACTCCTATAAAGAAGTATTTTATGAAGCAGTTACATAACCTAAGGATGGAGGAAGATATTGTTAGGCCGGTAGCGTGATTAATTGTAAAAACACATAATCTTGCTAAACCATTTTGGTGAAGTGTTTATTTGTTTGAAGAGTCTAATACATAAAAACCTCGCACGATTGAGAGTTTGGCATGACGAGTTTGCATGGATTCGGTCGCTCTAGGAGGATTGGTATGTTGATAGACTTGCAGTAAATTCTTGTTCTATGTGTTTTCTTTTTGTCATTATCGTTGTTAGAGTTTGGTTAATCTTGATTTGTACGTTTGGTTATTGTTAATTCAATGATCACTGTGCCAATCCCATGGAAGTTGATAAGTTATTCAAAGTTTATATCCAATAAATGATCTTTTGATAGTGGTACTCACATTTTGTATTGTGCGGTGATTCATATTTGTTTGTTTGATATATTCTGGATCATCTCTATAATTATATGTAACTGATATGTTCATACTTTCACTGAAATGGTTCAACAAAATTATGTGTTTTTACAGTTAATCACAGTATGGACCTAAAAGTATCCAAGACCACTTAACTAGAAATGAGGATTTAGTGGATCAATTCATCAACATGGATATGACTCTTCATGATCAAGAACTTTTACCTTTCCATCACTCATGTTGTTTGGACTTTAAGAAAACTACAAAAAATGTTTCTATAAGAAAGAGAATCTATTATAAACCTAGTTTTGCAAGACTCCATGCAAGACATAGCCCTCCCTACTAAGATTAAAGACAAAGGTAGCAAATGGAAGGACAAAGATAAGAATATGGGTAATTCCTCAAATTTCAATTCTAGCTCCAATAGTCACAAAGGTAATAACTCTAATTCTAGTCAAGATTCTAAGGAATCAAAGACCTCTATATCTAATATGAAAAAGACCTTTAAGAAAGAGATCAAAATCTATTGTAAGAAACTTGGTCACTATATTGAGGAGTGTAAATTTAGATTATAATAGGGTTAAGGAAATCTAGTACATGAAGAGTCTAATCATAATGATCATAAGAATAAACTTGAAGAGAACAATATGATAAGTGAATCTGAACAAGACCTTGTTTGTAATGAAGTAGAGGAGATTTGGACTCACAACCTCTAAGGTAGGAGTGTGATCAGCTAACCACTTGCCCCAAAAGCCATGGTTGAAGATTACTGCCTAATCCTACCTCTTAGAGTGTAGTTCAACCATCAACCTTGAAATCAGCAATATGCTTCTCAATACGACCAGTGAGCAACATGTCCTCAACATAGAAAATAATGATCAGAAGCACATCATTAGCACGCTTAACATATAAGATGCTTTCAGTTGTACTGTTCTCAAAACCATGTGCAACCAGATAGGCATGTATCTTCTCATACCAAGCACGTGGTGCTTGCTTTAAACCATATAATGCCTTCTTTAACCTGCACACCTGGTTTTCATGCCCTTTCTGCACAAAGCCACGGGGCTGAAAAACATACACTTCTTCATGCAAGTCACCAATCAGAAATGTTGTTTTAATGTCCAACTGATGTACATTCCAACCATGATGGGCTGCAAGTGCACAAATGCTACAAACAGTAGTCATACGGCATGTAGGTGCAAAGGTCTCATCAAAATCAATGCCTCTTTCCTGTGCATAACCCTTTGCAACAAGCCTAGTCTTATACCTGCCAACTTTACCATCAGGTTTACGCTTCCGCTTGTATACCAACTTAGTGCCAATGGCCTTCTTGCCAGGAGGCAAGTCACATAAAGACCATGTATCATTCTTCATTATAGCATCATATTCAGATTGCATAGCAGCCATCCAATTTTTTGAATTCTGTGCTTTATCAAAAGAAACATGCTCATTCTCATCACAGAGACTAGAGGTAGCCATAGCATAGCAATCTGATGCAAAGGAGGCACTATGAGAGCCTGAACGAGTACGATATGACAAAGGTGCATCTAATTTGTTGTCACACAAAGTCTGCACCAGCCATTTTGGCATAGTTTTTGCCTCGTCAATATCATCTCTCTCATCAACAAGTGCATCATGTAAATCTGCATAAAGAATGGAATGATTTGCATCATCATATGAAACCTGTGAAGGCTGAGAAGTTGCCTCATTAGGACCAACACTCGATTGTCGACCTCTAAAAAGAGGCATCAAAGTATCATACATGTCTTTGGAGCTAACAGATGTCTCGTGAGTACATGAAAGCAATGGCTGAATAGCATCTTCCACAAAGACAACATCACGGCTAATCAGAATGTGTTTAGTCTGTGGATGATACAGACGATAGCCTTTACTTTCAGAACTGTACCCAACAAAAATACATTTTACTGCCTTATCATCCAATTTTCTGCGATGTTGTTTAGGCACTAGTGCATATGCCAAACAACCAAAAACACGCAAATGAGAAACAGATGGCTTGCGGTCATGTCAAGCCTCATATGGAGTGATAGAATGTAGCGCTTTAGTGGGACACCTGTTCAGTACATATGCTGCACACATGATAGCCTCGAGCCAGAAACTATGTGGTAAAGCTTGACTCTTGACCATGCACCTCGCCATCTCGATGAGTGACATGTTCTTTCGTTCAGCAACTCCATTCTGTTGAGGTGTATATGGCATTGTACACTGGTGTTTCATCCCACGTTGAGCCAGAAATGCATTAAAATCAGAAGACATATATTCCCCCCTCGATCAGAACGGAGGGTGCCCATTTTACATGCTGACAGATTTTCAGCCAAAACCAAAAACTGTTTAAAGCACAGGAACACTTCAGAATTTGCTTTGAGTGGATATACCCATGCATGCCTGGAAAAATAATTAATGAAAGTCACGAAGTAAAGGTAGTTTCCAAAAGAGGGTGTCTGCATAGGACCAGAGACATCACTATGTACAAGCTGCAATTTTTGTGTAGCCCGAACTGAACCATCTTTTGGAAAGGAGGAACACTGCATTTTGCCCAAAATACAGCCTTCACAAACATGTTTTCTAGGTGCCTGAATTTTGGGCAAAGAGGACACCATTTCAGATTTCTGCAGGCGTAACAAACTAGCAAAATTCAGATGACCAAAGCGTGCATGCCAAAGCTTTGCATCTGACATAGCCTGAGAATCATTTATTGCACATGCCAAATCATTTTCAAACCTTTCATAGTCTATGAGCTTATAAAGACCATGAAATAAAATGCCAAAAGCAATAAACACATCACCATTTGACAGATCATGAACTGTGCACCTGCCATCAACAAATTTCACAACCAAGCCAATCTTGGCTAATGCAGAAACTGATAACAGGTTCTGTTTTATCTCTGGCACAAATAAAGCATCTGACAAAGTGAAAGAACTACCATCAGCAGTAGTCAAAATGATCTTACCAAATCCCATAATAGGATAAGAGGAGTTGTTGGCGCATGTAACAGTATTCCCTGTAGGGGCAGGCTCGAGTGAAGAGAAGAAACCGCGTTGCGAGGTATTATGTTTGGTTGCCCCACTGTCAAAATACCAAACATCTGAGTCTACTGTAGACATGCACTGCTCATGAGAAGATGGCTCAAAACTACAGACAATAGTAAACGCCCATTCTTCTTCCTGCACAAGATTTGCAGACTCTCTTTTTGGTGTAGAGGCCTCTAGAACAACCATTCCAGCCTCTTTCTTCTTTGCCTCTTTAGCAGCCAGTTTTGGACAGTTCTTTATGATATGATCATTCCCTTTATAGTACTTGCAAAACAATTTCTGCTTTTCTGATTTCTTCTCATCTTTATCCTAGTTCTTTGAATGTGCAGCATTTGGAGATTTTTGCTTACTAGCCCAAGATCTATCTCTCATTGGTTCCATTTTAGCATGATTGTGATCATCTCCATTTCTAAGACTCAATGCTAACTCCAATTGCTTGAGTCCCAATCCTCTAGCCGCATGACTTGTTTTTTTCCAATCTCAGGAAAAATCCCCTCTTAGGGTTGTCGCCTCTTCATTAGTTTCCATCTGCCACTCTTGGATGCCATCACCTTTCTAGCTCCTATGCCATCTATTCTTTACTCCATAGTAGTATGGTTAAGCTCTTCTACTACAACTCTTCTATAATCCATGGGAACTCTCTGAAATATTTTTCCATGCATGTCTGCCTCAGTGCATGTGTGCCATATAGTTTAAGTCCGTTTGCATGTGACTAGTTTTTGAATGTCGGAATTTTAAAGTCAACTTCTTATGAGCTTGTGTGTATTCATGTTCTCCGATAGAAAATCATCCATGTCAAATTCCCAAAGAGCATGCCATCCAAAGAATACTTCATGAGCAGCCAAAAACTAGACTTCGTCATTCTCCTGCATGTGGATTGTTTCTATATATCTTCATTTCAAGCCAAAAGATAAAACAAAATTTGGGATGAATGAACTATGTTAGTCCACAATGATCTCAGTGAGGGTCATGAATCTTCTCTAAAGTTTCCCTATATCTCAGTGAATGTATGCTACAACTCTTCCCCTATTTCAACATCATGAAATAATGCTCTATGTCTCTTGTCATTTGTTGTAATTCCTCAACCTTCCTTCATGCAATTTTCACCTTAGTTGTATGCATAACCTTTATGCAATTTTCACCTCAGTTGTATGCATAATAAAGAAGTTATCTATAGATGTTCCACCTTCACAAGGAGTAATTGCGAGCAAATAACAATGAATCCTCCAATCGTTTTAGCTTTTACACTTCAAGAGTGATGAATGGTTGTTTCTTGATTCAAGCACTTGTAATTCGTTGATCACAAGCACCAATATTTTCCCTCCATCACAAGAATATGCATATGTAAACCCTACATCATTCCCTTTCTTTGTTCTATATAATATGAGTCATAGCAGAGAGAGTTGCATGAGATCTTGATGCCATGTAAGCGCAAACTTTCTTTCCTTCTCTTCTTTTTTTTTGCAGAATTGTAAACTTGTAATATTCTCTCCAATCCAAGCTTTGTCTATCTATTGACACCTTTTGTTGTAGCTTCATATTCTATCATCTTCTGCTCTTCCACCTTCGCTCATAAAGAATCAATTCATGTGAACAAAATCCATTCAAATCTTACCATCTACCATACTCAAATATGTTGAGTTCTTCAATCGCAAGATCATACAGTATAAAAAAAAATAACAAAAGGGATTTTTTCAAGATCAAACTTGCCCATGTTTGATGGCATCAACCTCTATCATTAAGGATTCATCGATTTCATTCCAGGAGCTTCTCTTTGAATTGGTTACTAATCTTCCCCTTGATAATCTTCATGGGGCTCTTTCATGAATTGTCCAACTACTTTTATATCTTCTAAGTATATTAATCTTCTTTGTCACAACAAAAACAACTGACCATGATTTGACCTTGAGAGGATGGGCATTTCAAGTACATAAACTTGCAATCCCCAAATCAGTGTCTGGAAAAGATGAAGCATTGCTGACCCATAATAATTCCAACTATGTCTCCTCTCTACATTAGGTTATTTCTTCATGAATGAAGAATCCTTCTCAGTACACTTCCTTTGTGTGAAAAATGATTCCTCATATTATCTTCCTTTTTTCCACTAGTCTAGTGTAAAGTCTTGTCTTAAGTTGTGCCTAATTCCTAGTCTTCAAAAGAAAAAAGAAAGAACCTCCTCATGACTTGCATGCGCACCAAAAAGAAAACCACTCTATGAGATGATCAGACCTTCTCGAAAACTATACGAGTTCTATTTCTTGTAGCAATCAAAAAACTGAACTCCAAACGAGAGATGCACTGCTTTCTTAGAGATTTTTTTCCCCATATAAGCTTTTAAGCCTTTCAATTTCTTCCTGTTCACCCATAAGAATGTCTTCCATGGTGGAAGAAGATGTTTGTAGAATAAACATTCTCTCCTAGCACCAAGATATAAAACTCCATTTTATAATCATTCCCATAATTTAAATCTCTCTTCTAACACCGAGAGAGCCTTCATTTCATCTTTCCAAAGCCTTCCTAGAAGAAACAAACTCAAGAACGAGTGATTCATTGCAACATGCAAACTATATAACTATAAGGGAACAATTCAATAGGCAAACATAGAGAAAACACAACCTCATACAGAGCTCGGGTTCAATTTTTTCTCGCTCTTCTTGCTCCATCTTTTTGGCACCTTCACTTGCCTTAGAAGGTAATTTTTCATCATCACCCTTAATAGGGTCACAATAGATATCCAATCCAAGAAATGATGTTGATAGAACATGAACATATACTTGAAACCCTGAATATGAGTGTACAATTTAGGACAAGCTTGCCACATATGTTTCTTTATAAAAAATAGTACATTGGGCTAACGTTTCACCTTTAAAACCATAGAAAAATCTATTATAAAGTATTCTTTCCCTTTTGAATTTTCCATTGAGCTAACATTCAGCCTTATTTTTTGCACTGATCCCTACCCGAGAGGTTGTGAGTTCAAATCTCCTATAGCTCATTACATTGATATTAGAGCCTAGAAGTAGGTTTAGGCAAGGTAGATTGACCCAATGACCTCTAAGAAAGGCACTTGAGAACTCTATCATGTGAAAGGGTACTAAGGTAGAAGGGGACCCTTTTAGAACTCTATCCAGTAGAGATTTTGGTGTATCTCTCAATCCATAGATCGGATTGAGCTTTATAGGATACCATTGGAAAGCTCTCAAAATGGGCTCTGAGATTCTTGTGAGCAAGGTTGAAAGTGTGAAGTACTTTTTAAACCTTGGGTGGCACTTGATTGAGGGTTCAAGATATCGCACATGGGTGAGAACAAGGTTCAAGGTACAAAGGTTGAGCACAAGGTTCAAGACACCAAGGTTGCAAACAAGGTTCAAGAAACTATGGGAGGTTGAGGACGTCAATTCAAGATATCGAGGGATTTTAGGAATTGATCACTTAGTCTAGAGGGATACATGAGTAGATCATTATGGACAATGATTAACTAAGGGGGGAAGAACGTAATAAAGTTATAGGCATGAGATGGTTGAACCATAGCCTTGATAGGTAGGAGATGGTTGAACTAAACTGTAAGAGGGAGGATAAGGAAATAATCTTCAACCATGGCTTTTGAGGCAAGTGGTCACCCCTTCACACTCCTACCGGAAAGGTTATGAGTCCAAATCTCCCCTAGTTCATTACAAACAAGGTCTTGTTCAGTTGAGAGGACGCATGAAGCACATTCTTTTCACACTGCGAAGAAACAGGCCAAACTATCTCGATTAAGAGTTCTTATCATTTGAACTCTTTTAAACATTCATTTCATAAAAGTGCTACACTTTGAAATTCCAAAAAAGTGTAAAATGCCACATCATCAAGTTTGTGCATCCTCATGAATTTAAACATTTACTTTACTTTTTAAGAAAAGACTCATTTTCATCCAATCAACTTCATCCACTTGTCATGTGTGTGCGTGTGTCTACTACTAGTGCAATGCCACTACCATGGAGAGCTTATCACAACACACACACACACACAAATCCAATGGCCCACATGAGATAAACCCTTCCCCAAGTAAGAAAGTTACTCTTGTTTCTAGCCTTTGACTTTGGTTGATGCTCACATAGGATCAAATTGCAAATCCAATGGTTTAGAAAAAACCTTCCTAACTATCCATTTATGGCCTCATCTAGACTTCATCTCACCTCACACTAAGGGACCTATTGATTTGTAGCATGGTCACATAGATTCTACGCAAAACGGGAGACTTCAAAATAGAGCTTCATGAACATATGCCTATGAAAATGACCCATTCTTTTGAGTATATTTCAAAAGTAACATTTGGAGCTTTATCGTTTTGAATTTTTAGCCACAAAGTTCATGGTCTTAAAACTCCTCCCAAAAATAAAGTTCCCATTACGGGAAAAAATGAACCATGCATGGGCCTTGTAAGGATTTCTAGTGTTAAGGGACAAACTCTAAGCTTGTTCTTGCTTGAGGGAGCAAGTGCATTTAATACAGCACTTTTTAATAGGCTAGACTAGGCCTTTTTTTAGTGCCAAGCATGGTCATCTCTCTCTTCTGTAAAAGAGAGAGGAGTGATTCCACTTTACACATCATCAAATCCATCCATCTTTGTGAATAGTTAAATGACATTTTTTTTTGGAAAAGTCACATATTTAGCTATTGTTTACTAGGAAGGGCCCATTTCTTAATATACATGTGAGAAGTTAGTTTTTGTATGGATATTTTAAAAAAAATCACTCAAAATAGTTCCTTTTTCAGACTCCCTCCATAAGTAAAGTGTCATATCATCAAACTTGTAACTTTCATTACCCCAAAAATAAATTTTTCACATTTTCATCATTTTAACTCACCTAGAATGGAAACCCTCACCTTGACCCATACACATATCAAAAAGTTAGTTTTCTTTATGTACGTATACTTCTTAGTCCATTATACATGTTATTTTGATTCTCTTCTTAGTCTATTATACAATTATATAAATATGCAAGGAAAAACATGTTATATTTATATGCAAGGAAAAACACTTATTAAGAGTTCTATCTTGATTAAGAGCTATATTAAGAGTTCTATGTTTTCTAACCTTCAGGGTGTGAGATGGCATACTGGCAATACCTTTGAGAAAAAAATCTGAGATTAAAGAGGGATGTGTAATTTCATATCACACTCAATAGGAAGTGGTGTCTGGATTGGTTTTGCTAGAGGTGGAGCTTTGTGTTCAAATCCCTTTTGGCACCCCCTCATCGAGATAAAAACATGTGTGCTTATGTGGCAAATCATACACCGTGGAATCTCAACCAGTGTAACAACTAATAAAATTTGTGGGGTCCCCCCGTGGTGCAAATGATGCCTTCGTGGCTTGGAGGACTTGGGACACCTCTTCTATTCGTGACCCAAATCAATACCGGTCTAGCACGCCTTGAGAGAATCATGTTCTTACAAGGACAACTGAACTAGAAGCAAGCTTTGTTGGGTGAAGCAATCGGCTAATTGTTAGTATTGTGGAATGCTCTAAGGGCAAGGACTTTGTGGAGAATATGGAAAGAGAGGTTTATAGTCAACTTTGGAAGCCCTCCTAAAGAATGTTCAATTGAAAAATCTCTTTTCCTTTTAAGCAAAAGAATTTCCAACTTTAATAAGCCCTTGCCCTTTAGACATCATAAAGTGTTCTTCCTAGAGAGCAACAAGATCAAAACCATGTGAGCCCCACATGAGGGTGATGAGAGTTATCAAACTTCTTTATAACATTCTCTAGTAATCTATAAATAGCCCTGGCTTTATAAGATATGGGGGGTCCCATGCATGTTAGGCGCGTTCACTTGTACAACTATAATTTCAATGAATTGAAGTTTCGAAGAGTAAGCTTATGCCGACTTTCCTCAAAAACAAAAAAAACACTTATTTGTTACATAGTTAAGGGGCTTCAAGAGTAATTAACTTCATACTTCCTCCTTTCCTAAGTCTTATTTTCAAGTAGTATTGCAAGTGATTCTCATTCGAACTCTTTTAAAGACTGATTTCATAAAACTGCTACGTTTTGAAATTCCAAAAAAGTCTAAAATGCCACATCATCAATTTGCTGCATCCTAATGAATTTAAACATTTAGTTTACCTTTTAAGAAGAGACGCATTTTCATCCAATCAACTTCATCCACTTTTCATGTGTGTGCGTGTGTGCACTACTGGTGCAGTGCTATTTATACCATGGAGAGACTACCACAAAACACACACACACAAATCCAATGGCCCACATCACATTAACCCTTCCCCAATTGAGAAAGCTACTCTTACTTTTAGCCCTTCATTTTGGCGAATACTCACATAGGATCAAATTCCAAATCCAATGGCTTAAAAACAAGTTCCTAGCTATCCATCTATGGCCTGCTATGCATTTCATCTCACCTCAAACTAAGGGACCTATTGATTTCTAGCATTGTCACATGGTTTCTCCTCAAAATGGGGCCCTTACAAAATACAGCTTCATGAGCATATCCCTATGAGAATGGCCTATTCTTTCGAGTATATTTCAAAAGTAACATTTTGGAGCTTTATCTTTTTGAATTGAGTGGCAATAAGGAGTTTTATATTCACTAAGCAGGGAGAATTCGAACACACAACCTCACTCACACAAAGGAAGTGTTTTTCCACAACACTATCTCTTTGTGTTGTCACTCTAGTTCTCTTTTCTTATATTTAACACAAGTTTCATCTCTTTCTTACTTTTTCAATTCCCAAGAACAACCCTTCCTTTTACATTTTAATTCAAGCAATCTCAAAATTGTTTTTACATATCTAACAAGAGGGTTTTGTTCTCTACATACCATGCACCCGACAAACACCATGGAGGATTTCTATGAGTCACCTCTACCTGAGGTAACACTCGAGCAATAGATCGAACTCTTGCGGCACGAACTTTGAGGCACTCAAGACAAGATTCGACAATGCAACAAAGTGCTCTAAAATATGCAATCTGATGAAGATAACCTTACAAGTGTGGTAAACACTATTATCTCTACCCAATCGGATGGCAGTCATTCCAAGATCGATGTTAAATTAGTTAGCAATTTCTACAGTTTGACGACTCTAAGGATGGTCCTTTAGTTCTTTCATGGTTATCACAATTTGACGACTTCTATACTGATGAAACATATGCTAAAAGTGAAAAAGTCAAAATTTCCACTAACTATCTGGTAGGAAAAGCTCAGCTCTTCTGGTATTTCTTGCATCATAGTACAGATCGTCCAACCACATGGAAAGCTTTCCAAGATAAAGTCAAGGATTCTTTTCTTCCTCCTCATTATCATTTACATGTTCGACATGCATGGAAAACCTTAACATGGAAGGAGGGTGACATGGTCACTACCTACATGGAGCGGTTCTGGCAAAATTAAATATTGGTTCGAATGCTCAAAGATGTATCAGAGGATAGCTTGCAACATAAATACAAAGATGGTTTGGAGGCAAAAACCAAGACAAGCTTCACGTCCTACAACCTACAACCCTCAACGAGGCTATCGCTTTTGCCTATGATGCAGAGAAGGAATTCTAGTCCATTACCAAGTCAACGTCTACAACAACCACATCAACTACCACTTTTTGTTAAACCCATGTTTCCTATGAAGCGTAATTTTAATGCCCCAACTTACACTAGTTTTCCTCATCCTGCACAATCCAGTTACTCAATTGCACTTGTTGCTTCATTACTCCAACCTACGAAAGCACCTACCCTCCAAACTTCAGCGGTGGATGCCCAATTGAAGTGACCACATATCACCTGCTGAAATTGTGGTAAACTTGGACATACAAAAATGAAGTGCCGATTACGACCTCTTCACATGAAACCATCTACAGCTCAATTGCAAAACATGGAGACCCATAATGAAGAAATTCCTTTTGTTTGGACAAAGGAAGCATTGGAGAAGGACTTAAGTACCTTGGGTAACAATATCTCAATTCATTCTTTACTTTGCATGCAAGGTACTATCAATAACAAGTTAGTTATAATTTTACATTATGATGGTAGTTCACATGATTTCATTTCACATTTATTAGTACAAGAACTTAAATTAAAACAATTTCCTTCCTTGTATAAAATGAAAGTTGCATTTCAAGGTAGTCGTTATAATGTAACATGAGAAGGGCAAGATGTTACGATTAGCATAGGCCCATATGTAGTTGCACAAACATTTTTAATTGCACCTTTGCAATCTTATGATGTTATACTGGGTATGCCTTTTCTTCATCATTATAACCCACGCATTGACTACCATACACATACCTTTAACTTTGAATTTAAAGGTCAAATCATTACTTTGTCTGCACGACATGATTTCCATCCATTTCCAGTTATTAGTCATACTTAAGTAAAAAGTGCATTTAGGAAAGGATTCAATTCATGCATTGTTTTTGTCAATGTCATAAATGCTAGTACTCATACACTTCCCAATGCACATAAACCTTTCATGCCTACTTATAAGGATTGTTTTATGTCTGATTATCCCTTTGAACTATCACCATCGCTAGGATCCTTTGACCATAGCATAGACTTAGTTACTGATACTTGTCTTCCTCATAAAGCACCTTATATGCATGTCCCACTACATCAAAAGGAAATAGAAAACCAAGTAAAAGACTTACTCCACAAAGGCCTTATAAGGTCTAGGTCTTCCTCATTTTGAGCATCCGTTCTCTTAGTATAGATGAAAAATAAAACTTATCAAATGTGCATTGATTATAGAGCCCTTGACAAGATCACAACAATAGATACCCTATTCCTTGAATAGATGATCTTTTAGGTAAATTACGAGGAGCTTGTTTCTTTAGTAAAATTGATCTATATTTGGGTTACCATCAGATTTTTATGACACAAAGTGATATTTTTAAGACTCCATTTAGAACTCAAACTAGCCATTATGAATTTATGGTAATGCCTTTGGACTTAGTAGTGACCCTGCTACATTTGCACGAATGATGAAAAACATTTTTCTTGATTACCAAGCTTTCACTACAACATATTGGGGGTATACCGAGGCTTCTACCGAGGAAAATGAACGGGCACAATTTTACCCCGACGTTGGTGTAAGGGTCGGTGTAGGCGTCGGAACCTATGCGCCGGTATAAGCGTCGGTATAAGCCTCGGTATAAGCATTAGTATAAGCCTCGGTATAAGTGTCGTTATAAGCCTCGGTATAAGCGACGGTAAAAGCGACGATATAAGCCATGGTATGCCCCTAGGCAAAATAGTCCGTATAAGCATCCGTATCTACCTGGGGATACCGACGCTTATACCGTCGCCTATACCGATGACCATATCTGCAAAATTTTTTTTGGCAGAGTATGTTGTCTCTTGCTACAGCAACATTCCGATGTTGCTGTGTAGCAAAAGACAATACACTCTGCCCAAGAAAAACCTGCGTACATGTGACATGTATGATAGGCAATAGAAACATGATTTGATAAAGCAAAACATACTATCAAATACAAAAGACATGCGAGAAATCAATCATGAACCATGTACAAAGAAATGAGACACATTGACATGATATCTCTAAACAACAACCAGAACACATGTATATGTGTGTATGCCTATGTATATACATGTGTATGTGTATATGTATTATGTGTATATATTTGTATATGTGTAAATATTTGTATGAATTTTTAAAAATCCTAGAACCCTAATCCTAATGACCTAGACCTAAAACATGTGTATGTGTGTATTTTTGTGTATATATATGTGTATGTAAATATATATATATATATATATATATATATATATATATATATATATATGTATGTGTGTGTATGCATATGTGTATCTATGTAAAAACCCTAAAACCCTAATCTTGAAGACCTAGACATAAAACACGTATATGTGTATGCATGTGTGTATATAAGTAAAAGCCAAAAACCCTAATCTTAAAATCCTAACCCTAAAACATGCATATGTGTGTATTATATGTCACATGCGTGTATGTATGTATGCATGTGTGTATATATCTATGTGTGTGTGTATATATCTATGTGTGTGTGTATATGTATGTATGTATGTATGTATGTGTCTCTGTCTTTGTGTGTGTTTGTGTATGCGTATGTGTGTGTGTATGTTTATAAGTATTATGTGTTTATATGTGTATATGTGTGTATGCATATGTGTATATATGTAAAAGCACTAAACCCTAATCCTAAAACCCTAACCCTAAAACATGCATATATGTGTATGTATATATGATGTGTGTGTATGTGTATGTATGTATGCATGTGTATATGTGTGCATGTGTGTATGTATTATGTGTGTGTATGTGTAAACATAAAAACCCCTACTCCTAAAACCCTAACCCTAAAACATGTATATGTGTGTGTGTATGTATGCATATGCATATGTATATGTGTATGAAATATGTATGCATGTGTGTATGTATCTCTATGCCTCTCTCTTTTTATCTATCTATATCTCTCTCTTTATCCCTCTCTCTCTCTCTCTCTTTCATCTCTCTCTCCCTCTCTCTCTCTCTCTCCCTCTCTCTCTTTCTCTCTCTCTCTCTCTTATTATCTCTCTCTCTCTCTCTCTCTCTCTTATGCTCTCTGTCTTTCATCTCTCTCTCTCTCTTTCATCTCTCTCTCTCTCTCATTCTCTCTCTCTTTCATCTCTCTTTCTCTCCCTCTCTCTCTCTTTCATCTCTCTCTCTCTATTTCTCTCTCTCTCTATTTCTCTCTCTCTCTCTCTCTCTCACTCTCTCTTATTCTCTCTCTCTTTCATCTCTCTCTCTCTCTCTCTCTCTCTCTCTCTCTCTCTTTCTATCTCTCTCTCTCTAATCCTAATATCTAAAAGATATATGTAAAAGATATTAAAAAAGATATATGTAAAAGCCAAAAACCCTAATCCTCAAACCCTAAGCTTAAAACATGCATATGTGTGTATGTATATATGATGTTTGTGGATGTGTATGTATGTATGCATGTGTATATGTGTGCATGTGTGTATTTATTATGTGTGTATATGTGTAAATGTCAAAAACCCTAATCCAAAAACCCTAACCCTAAAACATGTATGTGTGTGTATGTATGCATATGCATATGCATATGCATATGTGTATGTAATATGTATGCATGTGTGTGTATATATCTCTATGTCTCTCTCTTTCTATCTATCTATATCTCCCTCTTTATCTCCCTCTCTCTCTCTCTTTTATCTCTCTCTCCCTCGTTCTATCTCTCTCTCTCTCTCTTATTCTCTCTCTCTTTCATCGCTCTGTCTCTCTCTCTCTCTATTTATAAAAAGGAACAAAACAAGCACTTGCATCGATGTAATTCTTTTGATCGCTCTTGTCAAAGCCCAATCCTAAAACCCTAACCCTAAAACATGTATATGTGTGTATGTGTGTATGTGTGTATGTATACGTGGTGTGTGTGTATGTGTATGTTCATGTATGCATGTGTGTGTATACATATGTGAATGTGTATATATATATTGTGCATGTGTATGTAATGTGCATGTGTGTATGTATGTATGTGTGTGTGTACATGCATATGTGTGTGTATGTATGTATGCATATGCATGTGTGTATGCACATATGTGCGTGTATACATGTGTGAGTGTGTATTTATATGTGTGTGTGTATGTAATATGCATGTGTGTATGTATGTATGTGTGTGTACAATCAAATATGTGTGTATGTATCTCTCTCTTTCTTTCATCTCTCTCTCTCTATCTCACTCTATATCAATTGAAAACAACACAATCACTGACATCAATGTAATTGTTTGGAGCATTGTCGTCAATGTCCACTTAATGTTTTCCCTCATCAAAAGAATTGATGTCAAAAATCTCCTGAAAAACAAAAGAAAAGAGAAATTCATAATACCTAATCCTAAAACCCTAACCCTAAAACATGTATATGTGTGTATGTGTCTATTTATATGTGACGTGTGTGTATGTGTATGTGCATGTATGCATGTGTGTGTATACATATGTGAGTGTGTACACATATGTGAGTGTGTACACATATGTGAGTGTGTATATATATGTGTGTGTGTATGTAATATGCATATGTGTATGTATGTATGTACATTGTGTGTGTACATGCATATGTGTGTGTATGTATGTATGCATATGCATGTGTGTATGCACATATGTGTGTGTATACATATGTGAGTGTGTATGTAATATGCGTGTGTTCATGCATGTATGTGTGTGTACATGCAAATATGTGTGTATGTATGTCTGCATATGCATGTGTGTATGTATACATGTGTGTGTGTACATGAGTGTATGTATATGTGTGTATACATGTATGTATGTATGTGAGTATGAGAATGAATATGTGTGTGTATGTATATGCATGTGTGTATCTAATATGTTTGTGTGTATGTAATATGCATGTTTGTATGTAATATGCATGTATGTATGTATATGTGTATATGCATGTGAGTATGTAATATGTATGTGTATGTATATGCCAGTGTGTATGTAATATGTATGTGAGTGTGTATGTAATAGAGACAGAGAGAAAGAGAGAGAAAGAGTGAGAAAGGGAGAGATGTGTGTACACAATAGGCGTACAATGTTGTTCGCACGCGCAAACTCGACGGTAGCAAACTTTGGTTCAAAATGCAAGCAAATGTCGAATTTTTGCTCTCGGGCCTAGTTAAAACGTTGCCTCGGTATAAGCATCGATATGAGCGTCGGTATAAGCGTCGGTATAAGCGTCGGTATGAGCATCGATATAAGCGTCGGTAATTTATAGTAAAGTACGGATGCATATACCGGCGCTAATACCGACGCCTGTATACCGACGATTAAATGACCGTCGGTATTGCATTCGTGGTTTTTCAAGCATTTTCAACGGTCATACCGATGTCGAGGCGTGACTGTCGCTATGGGAAACATCGGTATGCCCTTGATATGTTGTAGTGTTTTGTTCTTGTATTCTTGGACAATATACTTGTTTACAATAAAAATGATAGTGAGCATGAGAAGCATCTTAAAACAAATTTTCATTTGCTACGAGAGAACACAATTTATGCTAATCCTGAAAAAAGTTACTTCTTTCAATGTAAGCCACAATATCTAGGACATATTATTTCAAGTGAAGGTGTACATGTTCATCCAAAAAAGATTAAAGTGATAGTAGAATGGCCCACCACAATCAGTCAATGATGTTTGTTCTTTTCTTGGGTTGGCTAGTTTCTTTCAAAATTTATCTTATTTAGCATTTCCTCTTACCTTGTATTTGAAGAGGAAAATAAAATTTGCATGGGGTCTTTCCCAACACCAATCCTTTGAAAAACTCAAACATGCACTTTCACATGCACCTGTTTTATAGTTACCTGATTTTTCACAACCATTTCATGTTGTTACTAATGCTAGTGGTTCAAGAATAGGTGTTGTTTTAATGCAAAATCATCATCCTATTGCATTTGAGAGTAGGAAGCTTAAGCTCTCAGAGAAGAATTATAGTATATATGATAAAGAAGTGTTACATGCTTTGCAAATTTGGAAATGCTATCTTATGGGATCTAAGGTATTAATTAGAATAGGCTATTAAGAATTTATTAAATCATCCCTTAATTTCAAATCAACATCTTAAATGCGCTTCATTCATTCAAAATTTCCAACCCATGATCCAATATCAACCGGGTAAAGCAAATGTCATAGCCGATGCTCTTATCCATTTCCTTCAGATTTTGTTGTTTTGCATAATGTTTGTGCCATCCATATTTATTCATTTCAAGAAAATGATTTCCACTTATGCGTCTCATTTGTATTTCTCACGTGCAGGGCATGAATTCAACAATGGTGCATCTTTAACTGATGAACACTATACATCTCATCATGGGTTCCTTTATTTTCAACACGGATTATGCATAACCTAAGATTTTAAAGATTTTCTCATCAAAGAAATGCATGAATCATTTTGCTTGCAAAGATTTCTTCTTTTGGCCACACATGGAAAAAGATATTGCACATTATGTTTCTCAATGCATTGTATGTCAGCATTTAAAACGCCATCATGGTGAACCATTTGGATTATTAATGCCACTTTCCATTCCGAATCAACCATGGGAACAAATCTCTATGGATTTTATCATAGGTCTTCCTACCTGCTCATCACATAATGATATGATTTGGACAATAGTTGATAGGTTTAGTAAGTATGCATATTTCATTCCTTGAACAAAAACTTTCTCTGCACCTCAAGCTACAAAATTATTCATTAAATGCATTTTCACACATCATGGATATCCTAAAGTAATGCTATCTAATCGTGATATTAGATTTTGTAATCATTTTTGGATTGCCTTATTTCAACATTTTGGTTCTAAAATAGATTTTAGCTCTGCATTTCATTTTGAAAGTAATGGACATAGTGAGGCTACAAATAGTACTATTCTTGATTTATTGCGTTGTTATTCATTAGATAATCCCACTAACTGGGATGAAAAGTTGCCATTCCTTCAATTTACTTACAATAACACCACACACCACTACTAGGCATGCACCTTTTGAAAATTTTTATGGTAAAAAGCTTCCCACTCCCATGTCAATCATGCAAACTGATATTTCGATGACTGATTCTATTGCTCAAGATCACATTTCTATACTTCGTGATGTTCACGAGCACATTAGGAAAAGTCAAGAACGTTATACACATAATATAGTTTCAAAATGATTAGCCAAGGAATTTAAGGAGAATGATATGGTATGGTTACATATTATTAAGAGATGTCTGAAAAATATTTTGTAGCATCCTAAAATTAAACTTGCACCACGCTATTATGGACCGTTCTGCATTATACAAAAAATTAATGATATTTCATTTAGATTACATATACCATCTCATTGGAATATACGTAACACGTCTTTTCATATTAGTTTACTTAAACTATTCAAAGGAAATTTACTGCTCACTCCACTTCTTGATGACCTTGCTTTTAATTGAAGAACAATATGAAATCTGCGCTCTTGAGAAAACAATTAATCATGATGTCACTACTACATGCACAAGTACTCAATATCATCGATATTTAGTTAAGTACAAAAATCACTCTATTGAAGAATGTCAATGGATACATAAAACAAAATAAACACCCTATTATGACCACTAAATTTCTGCATATCATACACAAACACATTAATGTAACTCTTCTATGAACATTTCCATGCATATGTTTTTACATGGAACATGCTTTTTTTTTCAGTCATGGAACATGTGACTGGCCATCCATGTTTATTTTTATTTTATCGACTAAGGTCAGTTGCTTTTTCAACTAAGGGGCATGTTATGAATTATGGAATGTTTTGAACAAGGAATTGTTGGAGTGTTAATTTATTAGTGTATTAATGTGTTTTCGTGTTTTTGATATAGTAGCTGAACGCCGTGAGGGCATGAAAGGCATAAAAGGGTGGACATCAATAATAGACTTGTAATTTATATAGATTGTAAATAAACCCATGTAAAGGGTTCTATTATTAGCAACACTTAGTAAAGTAGTGGTTAGAATAAGGGTCATTGTAAACTGTAATTTTTCATATTAAAAGCAAAGGCTTTCTACAAATGCTACCGACTTTTACTTTCACGCATGCTTTTTAAAACCGCTCTCATGTAGCCACTATTTTAACATAATAAAAAATTCCTATAAATACATTCACTCTGTGGAATGTTGAAACAGAGTGCATTGGGGGAGATTGCACCCAATACTGCATTCTGTCTCATCTCCTGGCATGTCTATTTTTTGAGTGTTTTCATGAGGATGCATAAAACTGATGTTTTGGCATTCAAATTTTAGTGGGATTTCAAAAAGTATTACTTTCTCGAATGATTTTTTAAAAGATTTAAAAAAACACTTGCAACACATGCATCAAAAGTGAACCATTCTAGCCAATACCTACTAAAAATGATATTTAGAAAAAGAGATCGTCTTTTAATTTACATATATGCAATTCATGATGAGGAGAATAAATTCGCTTCATGTTTTTTCTAGAAGAGAGAGAAGATTCGTGTGATTAAGGAAAACCCCACTCTACCACACTTAAAGGAATGATGATGTACCATTTTTTGAAATTGATCAAGGTGTATTGATAATGTAGGCACCGATGGCCTTCGATGGTACCTATCATTAGATTTTGGAATGAAACAGGAACCTTGGGAGCATAAGCAAATACCATGGGAGAGGATAAAAACTTTTGGAGGGAGAAAGATTCCTAATCAAGAAGACGAAATGTACCCTAATGGTCCATATAAAGAGGAAGAAATGATCCTCAATGGTCTATATAAAGAGGAGGAATTGTGCCCCAATGGTGCACATGCAGTTTTGTTTACGCACAAGAGTAGCAAAATATACTTACGACAAACCATCACTCCTTAGAAAGAGAAGAAAGGATTGTTCTTCTGTACTTTCAAGGATCCTTTTGAGTTGATGTATGGCTCTACTAGGTTGGACATGAAATGTGGATGGTAAATGAAGATGTCGATGGTTTATGTCCTTATGAGCCTAGAACATCTCATGTGATCTTCTCAAACACTGGAATTTGCAAACACTAAAATATGCCCAAATGCAAATGTAATTGAGAGTTTTATAAGGAGGATACCCATATGCAGAGAGTGCCCTAATTCAACTAAGGGAACCTAACTAACATTATACGTGTATCAAAGAGAAAGCATATTGCTGAATTTCCATGTGCAAATATGAGAAGGGTTTGAAGAGACA
The DNA here is from genome assembly GCA_020310875.1 of Ceratopteris richardii. Lineage (NCBI taxonomy): Eukaryota > Viridiplantae > Streptophyta > Polypodiopsida > Polypodiales > Pteridaceae > Ceratopteris > Ceratopteris richardii. Next base: position 60,090,863 of record CM035436.1, on the reverse strand, counting down.
TATTGGAGTTATCAGGCAAGAAGGTCATCTCATGGATGGCGAAGAGGAAACCTAAAATTCCCATAGCATCAACAAAAGATCAATACAGATCATTAGCACAAGGTACATGTGAGCTCATGTACCTCAAAAAGCTTATGATTGAATTAAATTTGCATGTCAGTCAATTTCCAATCGTGTGAAAACATGAGTATTGTGTACCTATGTGCCAATCCTATGTTCCATGCTAGAAATAAAAACATAGTGGTACATTATCAGTGCATCTAAAAGAAAGTGTTGGGTAACGTGGTACAAGTTCAACACATAAGTACCAAAGATGAGTGTGCTAACATGTTCACCAAAGCATTGGACTCAATCAAGCTAACAAATCTCAAAAGAGGCATTGGAATGATGAAGCTAGGTTGAAGACTTGAAGGTTGAAGTTTAAGGGGGTACTGTTGCAAATCAAGCTCTAACCTTAGGAGCATATGAACGTCTTGGATTGATAACATTTGGAGCAATGTGAAGCAAGGATCCACACATGAGTACTCGTGTCCAAAACTGAGTCTGAATCCCCCTAATAACTCTCAAATCAATCAGCTATGACACTTAGGTGTGATAAAGCCTACATTCTAGGAAGAGAGCTTCCTATCATTTAGGGAATCTTTTTAAATTTATATAGACACAACTTGTTGTTCAAATAATGAGGATCCCATATTTACTATCACTTTTAAGACTTGCATAACTAGAGCCCTTGCTAATCAAGCCCCCACTTGATTAAGGATTTTCATCATACTTTGAGTAGTGATATGTCACACTCTTGAGTTAACTAAGGATTATTATTGGATTTCCCAATCCTTTTGTGTCTATTTCTTGTAATCCTTGCTGTTTTAGAGATCTATAACTATCTTCTAGAGTTGAATTGAAGCTAAAGTCTCATCTCTATATAATCTGTGAAAAATCAAGTCTTGATTGAGTAGTGGCCTCTATGTGCATATCTACTGAAGGCAATAAGTAGTTTGTCATAGAGGCATTGTTTTTCATAGCTAGAGCAAGTATCCTAAGTCAGATAACTTGCATTAGGAGGATCTCATAGTCGAGTTTGAGTGCACAAAAGTTCTTACGTTCATTCCATAGAAATATAGAGTATTATCAATTCACATGAAAAAAGGTATTTGTGAACATAACTGTGAGGCCATTCATGCTTCAAGTTGCATAACATAAGTGTACATTCTGATGGGAGAAATCTCCAGATCTTTTCTCAAGCCTCTCATCACAAGATCAAATACCCAATACACTTTATTGGTCACAATCTCCCATAACATCTTGGTAGAGTATAACAACGCTCAGGGGAATTAAGTATCACTAGACTAGAAACCCTACGAACACTAGACTAAAAAACTTTAGAAATCCCTTAAAAAACCATGTAAGGGCTATTATTTTCAATAATGATGTGAAAGGACTATCCAAGAAATCCTTACTATATCATATGGGAACGTATGAGTAATAATTGCATAAAGAACGAACAAAGAAATCGAAACAGTTTTTGATGCAACTCTTTCATCCCATGATAAAATTTTTGTAAAAATACTAAAATAGTAAAAACAAGATCTTGAAGAGATTGGAAATAACGAATTCACTAGATTCGAAGTAGAGCTTCCAAATATTCCAACATCATCCATTTTTGCTTGCAACAAAATGTATTATGACACCTTTAACAATATTCCACAATCCATTTGTAACCAATACATCTTGCCAAATGAGGTAGTTGCAACCAAATGAACATATAGAAATACATCACGCCTTAATCTAAACTATGGCTATTGAACGTACATATTGAAAGGTGCAAAAACGACAATGCAGAATCTTAGCAATTTGCAAAAGTAAGCAAGGTGTGTTGATGCACCTCAAGAAGCATCACTTATAAATAGCGTGAGGATGGAGACAAACCATATGAACCTATAGGGGTTATATATATATATATATATATATATATATATATATATATATATATATATATATATATATATATATATATATATATATATATATATATATATATATATATAGATATGTATATGTATATATGTATGTATGTATGTATGTAAATATGTGTATGTATGGATGTATATATATATATATATATATATATATATATATATATATGTGTGTGTGTGTGTGTGTGTGTGTATAAGTTTAGGGACAATGATTCCTCACAAATCTCAAAAAATATTACCTAATGTTTGTGATTCTCAAAGTATGTTGGCTACTTTTCCTAGAAAGACATTTTGAAAGATAAATGTTCTGGGAAAAACATTCTTGCATATTCAATGATGTAGCAAATTATTTTTGGGAGGAGTCTTAGGACCATGAACTTTGCGGCTGAAAAATCCAGAAGTTAAACTCAAACATGTTGCTTTTGAAATATACTCAAAAGAATGAGCCATTCTCTTAGGCATATGTTCATGAAGCTCTATTTTGTAAGGCCCCCCAATCGACGAGAATCCATGTGAGGGTGTTCGACATCAATAGCTCCCCTAGTATGAGGTAAGATGAAGTCTAGAGTAGGCCATAGATTTGGAGGGTTTCTTCTAAGCCATCGGATTTTTATCCTATGTGAGTATCAGCCAAATTCAAGGTCCAAAAACAAGAGTAGTTTTCTCAATTGGGGAAGGGTTTATGTGATGTGGGCATTGCATTTATGTGTGTGTGTGTGTGTGTGTTTTGATAACCTCTCCATGGTAGTGGCAGTGCTCGAGTAGTACACACACATGAAAGGTGGATGAAGTTGATTGGATGAAAATAAGTCTCTTCTTAAAAAGTAAAGTAAAAGTTTAAATTCATGAGGATGCACAAAATTGATGATGTGGCATTTTACATTTTTTTTTGGAATTTCAAAACGTAGCACTTTCATGAAATGAATCTTTGAAAGACTTCAAATGAAAAATCACTTGCAATACTTATTGAAAATAAGACTTAGAGAATAAGGAACTCTCAAGGTAATTACTCTGACGCACCTTAAGGATGTAGCAAATAAGTGTTTTCTTTTTGAGGAAGTTCGGCATGAGGTTATTCTTGCAAACTTTAACTAATAGAAATTACAATTGTACAAGTGAACGCACGTGGCACCTCCATATCCCACAAAGCAGGGGTTGTTTATAGATTACTAGAGAATTTTACAAAGAAGGTTGATAACTTTCTCATCCCCCTCATGTGGGGCTCACTTGTTTTTTATCTTATTGCTCTCTTGGAACAACACTTTATGATGTCTAAAGTGCAAGGGCTTCTTACACTTGGAAATTCTTTTTCTTAAAAGGAAAAAAGGTTTTTTTATTGATCATTCTTTAGGTCGGCTTCCAAAGTTGACTGCACACCTCTCTTTCCATATCTTCCATGTACTCTCCCATCTTATAGCATTCCATAATGTTGAGGAACATCCGATTGCTTCACCCATCAAAGCTTGCTTCCAATTGAGTTGTGCCTATAACAACATGATTCGCTCAAGGGCCTCCCTAACTGATATTGATTTGGGGCATGGATAGAAGAGGTGTCCCAAGTCCTCCAAGCCACAAGGGCATCCTTTGCACCACGGGAGAACCCCACAAATTTTATTAGCTTTTATGTTGTTGGAAATTCCGCATTGTAGGATTTACCACATAAGCACACACATTTTTATCTCAATGACGGGGTGCCAAGGGGATTGGAACTGAAAGTCCCACCTGCCGCTTAACCAATCCAGACATCACTTCCTATTGAGCGTGATATGAAATTCTGCATCTCTCTTCAATCTCAGAATTTTTGTCAAAGCTATTGCCATTGTGCCATCTTAGGGTACACCCTCAGGATGAGAAGAAGACATAGAACTCCTAATCGAGATAGAACTCTTATCAAGTGTATTTCAAGACATAGAACTCCTAATCAACATAGAACTCTTAATAAGTGTGTTTCCTTGCACATAAATATAACTCTTAATTGAGATCGAACACTTAATTTCCGGCAGTTGTATAAAGTTTGGCGTGTGTGAAAAGAATGTGCGCCAAACACAAAAGAACGTGCTTCGTCTAAATAAAACTAACTGTACATTTTATGTCATTCAATCAGTAGTAGCAACAGCGCGCAGACCCTGTTTCCGAGAGACTGCAAAGGAAGTCCTCCTGTGATCCAAGGGAATACTGTGCAGATACAATGGCGACTGGTACATACGAGGCCTCACACGACCGTTTGATCAAGCTCAAAGAAGAACTCTATCTTCTGAGGGCTTTCGGGGCTGAGAATGAGGACGAGGAAGACCGGGAAATCAAGGATTCGCTATTGCTGATAGATGAAGTGATGCTACATTTTTCTTGGAAAGACACTTGCAAGCTTCTAGAGAGCACAAAGATTGGAAGAATGATTAATGAGCTCAGGAAACACCCAACCACCTGCGTATGCCAAATCTCGAAGAAGCTGGTGAGCTAATGGAAGGGGCTTTATTTCACGAACCTAAAGAAAATTAGAAGCAGCTCAGGTGAAGTGGTGGAACAGAAGCAGCAAACAAATGTGACAGTACATCATCATCAGCAAATGCCATCCGGAAAAGCCGAGAAAAGCTTTAGAGATACCGAGAACTGTCCACATACAGCAACACATAAGGCTTTCATTCTGGCGCAGCAACCAGCAAAAGAAGATAAGAAGAAGAAGATGCATATTGCTCTAGATCCCGGAGTAAGGCGCCAATCGTCTTCTTCTTCAACACTGTCCAGTGTAGAAGAAGTTGGAATGAAAAGTGAACATCATCTGCAAAAAGGATCATTGGGCTCGAGCAGTCCCGAAACGGCAGGTCTAGGTCATGAACAGAAGATGGCGGAGTCGAAGCGAAAGCTTTGCATGGGCTATGCAGAAGAGAGCGAGCTAAAATGACACTGCTCCACCCAAATGCTCCAAAGAAGTCGGCTCCCACTGTCGTCACGTTCCAAGATTTGATTGACGGCTTGCAAACATTCATGACTGGCTGGGTCACCGCATGCACACAGCCTTTTCCGGTGTATGGCTGTCTATCTGTCTGGTTGGAAACATCCATTTGTACTACCACTGCACAAAACGTGGCTTCAATTCCTTTTGCTTCAAACTGTCTCAATGGCAGTGAACAAATTTTCCTGTATTCTTGTATTTTCCAAACATCTCAAATTGATTATCATCCATTGATGCCCACACAAACATTGTTGTCCAATGATTGTATTGTTTATGAAGTACAACTTCTTGCCAAATGATTGTGTGAATTATCTGTGATTTCTAGAAGGTCTGGAATGAAGTATAGCTTGCCAAATGATTGTATTGTTTACGAAGTACAGCTTGTCAAATGATTGCTTGAATTATCTGTGATTTCTAAGAGGTTTTGGTATGATGTACAACTTGTCAAATGATTGTAAGGCTTAAGAAATACAACTTGTGAAATATTTGTGTCAATTATCTGTGATACCTAGGAGGTCTGGCGCGTGTGTGTGTGTGTGAGAGAGAGAGAGAGAGAAAGAGAGTCGCCAGGATCTTCCATAAGCTTCTTCTTGTAGTGAGCATTGTATGAGGATGAGTTCATAAAAAGATATGATTCAACTAAACAGAGGGCCAGTCTATGTACTAACTAGAAAACAAGTCCATTCACTCAATCAAGAATAGCTGCCTATGCATTTCTTTCCTCCCATGAGAGTTCCTCTTTAGTAGCTAGGGACGACATGCTCAACACCACATGCTTTAGTTGCACTTTGAGCAAGTTAAAAGCAGCACGCAGTGCCTCCTGTATGCCCAATAGCCAAGACATACATTCACACACACACACACACATCATTGGAGAGGTTGTTCGCTTATAATGGCTTTAGATACTACATTCTTAGCATTTGAGATTACAACAAGATGTATTCAAACTCGTTGCCCAATTTACACCTTTGGCAATCCCTTTCTAACGTGTGTTTTGGCTATGACTAAGTGAATCAAAACATGTTGGATGAACTTAGGAAATGCAACAACCTAATGAGAGCCCTAAAAATTTCAAAAGTCTCCTTAAAATAAGGCATTTTTATCTAAGCCAAGAATATCTTCAGCTTCACGAGTGATACCCTAACCCTCAATAGTTTAGAAGATTTTTTTGCAGTGAAAACGGACATCGAAGGAGGGTTTCAAACATATTTTTAACTTGCGTACACACTAGTGTGAAGAGGGTCACTTTTTAAAGTTGATCAAACTTTTTCAACCTCTGGTCAATCCTAGCCTAATCAACCCTATGTAGTAGAGTGAAGCTTGCAAAAAAAAAGAGATGTCAAATTCAGTCAAAGGAAGTAGTAGAGTCAAGGAAAAACATATTTATAGTACCTCATTTGTGTCCTTGTACAACATCCAAAGAAGGAGTAAACTTGAGCATCTCTTGTTTTCACCACATACTCCTATAAAGCAGTATTTTATGAAGCAGTTACATAACCTAAGGATGGAGGAAGATATTGTTAGGCCGGCAGCGTGATTAAATGTAAAAACACATAATCTTGCTAAACCATTTCGGTGAAGTGTTTATTTGTTTGAAGAGTCTAATACATAAAAACCTCGCACGATTGAGAGTTTGGCATGACGAGTTTGCATGGATTCGGTCGCTCTAGGAGGATCGGTATGTTGATAGACTTGCAATAAATTCTTGTTCTATGTGTTTTCTTTTTGTCATTATCGTTGTTAGAATTTGGTTAATCTTGATTTGTACGTTTGGTTATTGTTAATTCAATGATCACTGTGCCAATCCCATGGACGTTGATAACTTATTCAAAGTTTATATCCAATAAATGATGTTTTGATAGTGGTACTCACATTCTGTATTGTGCGGTGATTCATATTTGTTTGTTTGATATATTGTGGATCATCTCTATAATTATATGTAACTGATATGTTCATACTTTCACTAAAATGGTTCAACAAAATTATGTGTTTTTATAGTTAATCACAGTATGGACAAAAAAGTATCCAAGACCACTTAACTAGAAACAAGGATTTAGTGGATCAATTCATCAACATGGATATGAATCTTCATGATCAAGAACTTTTACCTTTCCATCACTCATGTTGTTTGGACTTTAAGAAAACTACAAAAAATGTTTCTATAAGAAAGAGAATCTATTATAAACCTAGTTTTGCAAGACTCCATGCAAGACATAGCCCTCCCTACTAAGATTAAAGACAAAGGTAGCAAATGGAAGGACAAAGATAAGAATATGGGTAATTCCTCAAATTTCAATTCTAGCTCCAATAGTCACAAAGGTAATAACTCTAATTCTAGTAAAGATTCTAAGGAATCAAAGACCTCTATATCTAATATGAAAAAGACCTTTAAGAAAGAGATCAAAATCTATTGTAAGAAACTTGGTCACTATATTGAGGAGTGTAAATTTAGATTATAATAGGGTTAAGGAAATCTAGTACATGAAGAGTCTAATCATAGTGATCATAAGAATAAGCTTGAAGATAACAATATGATAAGTGAATCTGAACAAGACCTTGTTTGTAATGAACTAGAGGAGATTTGGACTCACAACCTCTCAGGTAGGAGTGTGATCAGCTAACCACTTGCCCCAAAAGCCATGGTTGAAGATTACTGCCTAATCCTCCCTCTTAGAGTGTAGTTCAACCATCAGCCTTGAAATCAGCAATATGCTTCTCAATAGGACCAGTGAGCAGCATGTCGTCAACATAGGCAACAATGATCAGAAGCACATCATTAGCACGCTTAACATATAAGATGCTTTCAGTTGTACTGTTCTCAAAACCATGTGCAACCAGATAGGCATGTATCTTCTCATACCAAGCACGTGGTGCTTGCTTTAAACCATATAATGCATTCTTTAACCTGCACACCTGGTTTTCATGCCCTCTCTGCACAAAGCCACGGGGCTGAAAAACATACACTTCTTCATGCAAGTCACCAATCAGAAATGCTGTTTTAATGTCCAACTGATGTACATTCCAACCATGATGAGCTACAAGTGCACAAATGCTACAAACAGTAGTCATACGGCATGTAGGTGCAAAGGTCTCATCAAAATCAATGCCTCTTTCCTGCGCATAACCCTTTGCAACAAGCCTAGCCTTATACCTGTCAACTGTACCATCACGTTTACGCTTCCGCTTGTATACCCACTTAGTGCCAATGGCCTTCTTGCCAGGAGGCAAGTCACATAAAGACCATGTATCATTCTTCATTATAGCATCATATTCAGATTGCATAGCAGCCATCCAATTTTTTGAATTTTGTGCTTTATCAAAAGAAACATGCTCATTGTCATCACAGAGACTAGAGATAGCCATAGCATAGCAATCTGATGCAAAGGAGGCACTATGAGAGCCTGAACGAGTACGATATTACAAAGGTGCATCTAATTTGTTGTCACACAAAGTCTGCACCAGCCATTTTGGCATAGTTTTTGCCTCCTCAATATCATCTCTCTCATCAACAAGTGCATCATGTAAATCTGCATAAAGAATGGAATGATTTGCATCATCATATGAAACCTGCGAAGGCTGAGAAGTTGCCTCATTAGGACCAACACTCGATTGTCGACCTCTAAAAAGAGGCATCAAAGTATCATACATGTCTTTAGAGCTAACAGATGTCTCCTGAGTACATGAAAGCAATGGCTGAATAGCATCTTCCACAAAGACAACATCACGGCTAATCAGAATGCGTTTAGTCTGTGGATGATACAGACGATAGCCTTTACTTTCAGAACTGTACCCAACAAAAATACATTTTACTGCCTTATCATCCAATTTTCTGCGATGTTGTTTAGGCACTAGTGCTTATGCCAAACAACCAAAAACACGCAGATGAGAAAGAGATGGCTTGCGGTCATGCCAAGCCTCATATGGAGTGATAGAATGTAGCACTTTAGTGGGACACCTGTTCAGTACATATGCTGCACACATGATAGCCTCAAGCCAGAAACTATGTGGTAAAGCCTGACTCTTGACCATGCACCTCGCCATCTCGATGAGTGACATGTTCTTTCGTTCAGCAACTCCATTCTGTTGAGGTGTATACGGCATTGTACACTGGTGTTTTATCCCACGTTGAGCCAGAAATGCATTAAAATCAGAAGACATATATTCCCCCCTCGATCAGAACGGAGGGTGCCCATTTTACATGCTGACAGATTTTCAGCCAAAACCAAAAACTGTTTAAAGCACAGGAACACTTCAAAATTTGCTTTGAGTGGATATACCCATGCATGCCTGGAAAAATAATCAATGAAAGTCACGAAGTAAAGGTAGTTTCCAAAAGAGGGTGTCTGCATAGGACCAGAGACATCACTATGTACAAGCTGCAATTTTTGTGTAGCCCGAACTGAACCATCTTTTGGAAAGGAGGAACACTGCATTTTGCCCAAAATACAGCCTTCACAAACATGTTTTCCAAGTGCCTGAATTTTGGGCAAAGAGGACACCATTTCAGATTTCCGCAGGCGTAACAAACTAGCAAAATTCAGATGACCAAAGCGTGCATGCCAAAGCTTTGCATCTGACATAGCCTGAGAATCATTTATTGCACATGCCAAATCATTTTCAAATCTTTCATAGTCTATGAGCTTATAGAGACCATGAAATAAAATGCCAAAAGCAATAATCACATCACCATTTGACAGATCATGAACTGTGCACCTGTCATCAACAAATTTCACAACCAAGCCAATCTTGGCTAATGCAGAAACTGATAACAGGTTCTTTTTTATCCTTGGCACAAATAAAGCATCTGACAAAGTGAAAGAACTACCATCAGCAGTAGTCAAAATGATCTTACCAAATCCCATAATAGGATAAGAGGAGTTGTTGGCGCATGTAACAGTATTCCCTGTAGGGGCAGGCTCGAGTGAAGAGAAGAAACTGCGCTGCGAGGTATTATGTTTGGTTGCCCCACTGTCAAAATACCAAACATCTGAGTCTACTGCAGACATGCACTGCTCATGAGAAGATGGCTCAAAACTGCAGACAGTAGTAAACGCCCATTCTTCTTCCTGCACAAGATTTGCAGACTCTCTTTTTGGTGTAGAGGCCTCTACAACAACCATTCCAGCCTCTTTCTTCTTTGCCTCTTTAGCAGCCAGCTTTGGACAGTTCTTTATGATATGATCATTCCCTTTATAGTACTTGCAAAACAATTTCTGCTTTTCTAATTTCTTCTCATCTTTATCCTAGTTCTTTGAATGTGCAGCATTTGGAGATTTTTGCTTACTAGCCCAAAATCTATCTCTCATTTGTTCCATTTTAGCATGATTGTGATCATCTCCATTTCTAAGACTCAATGCTAACTCCAATTGCTTGAGTCCCAATCCTCTAGCCGCATGACTTGTTTTTTTCCAATCTCAGGAAAAATCCCCTCTTAGGGTTGTCGCCTCTTCATTAGTTTCCATCTGCGACTCTTGGATGCCATCACCTTTCTAGCTCCCATGCCATCTATTCTTTACTCCATAGTAGTATGGTTAAGCTCTTCTACTACAAATCTTCTATAATCCATGGGAATCTCTCTGAAATATTTTTCCATGCATGTCTGCCTCAGTGCATGTGTGCCATATAGTTTAAGTCCGTTTGCATGTGACTAGTTTTTGAATGTCGGAATTTTAAAGTCAACTTCTTATGAGCTTGTGTGTATTCATGTTCTCCGATAGAAAATCATCCATGTCAAATTCCCAAAGAGCATGCCATCCAAAGAATACTTCATGAGCAGCCAAAAACTAGACTTCGTCATTCTCCTCCATGTGCATTGTTTCTATATATCTTCATTTCGAGCCAAAAGATAAAACAAAATTTGGGATGAATGAACTATGTTAGTCCACAATGATCTCAGTGAGGGTCATGAATCTCCTCTAAAGTTTCCCTATATCTCAGTGAATGTATGCTACAACTCTTCCCCTATTTCAACATCATGAAATAATGCTCTATGTCTCTTGTCATTTGTTGTAATTCCTCAACCTTCCTTCATGCAATTTTCACCTTAGTTGTATGCATAACCTTTATGCAATTTTCACCTCAGTTGTATGCATAATAAAGAAGTTATCTATAGATGTTCCACCTTCACAAGGAGTAATTGCGAGCAAATAACAATGAATCCTCCAATCGTTTTAGCTTTTACACTTCAAGAGTGATAAATGGTTGTTTCTTGATTCAAGCACTTGTAATTCCTTGATAACAAGCACCAATATTTTCCCTCCATCACAAGAATATGCATATGTAAACCCTACATCATTCCCTTTCTTTGTTCTATATAATATGAGTCATAGCAGAGAGAGTTGCATGAGATCTTGATGCCATGTAAGCGCAACCTTTCTTTCCTTCTCTTCTTTTTTTTTACAGAATTGTAAACTTGTAATATTCTCTCCAATCCAAGCTTTGTCTATCTATTGACACCTTTTGTTGTAGCTTCATATTCTATCATCTTCTGCTCTTCCACCTTCGCTCATAAAGAATCAATTCATGTGAACAAAACCCATTCAAATCTTACCATCTACCATACTCAAATATGTTGAGTTCTTCAATCGCAAGATCATACAGTATAAAAAAAAATAACAGAAGGGATTTTTTCAAGATCAAACTTGCCCATGTTTGATGGCATCAACCTCTATCATTAAGGACTCATCGATTTCATTCCAGGAGCTCCTCTTTGAATTGGTTACTAATCTTCCCCTTGATAATCTTCATGGGGCTCTTTCATGAATTGTCCAACTACTTTTATATCTTCTAAGTATATTAATCTTCTTTGTCACAACAAAAACAACTGACCATGATTTGACCTTGAGAGGATGGGCATTTCAAGTACATAAACTTGCAATCCCCAAATCAGTGTCTGGAAAAGATGAAGCATTGCTGACCCATAATAATTCCAACTATGTCTCCTCTCTACATTAGGTTATTTCTTCATGAATAAAGAATCCTTCTCAGTACACTTCCTTTGTGTGACAAATGATTCCTCATATTATCTTCCTTTTTTCCACTAGTCTAGTGTAAAGTCTTGTCTTAAGTTGTGCCTAATTCCTAGTCTTCAAAAGAAAAAAGAAAGAACCTCCTCATGACTTGCATGCGCACCAAAAAGAAAACCACTCTATGAGATGATCAGACCTTCTCCAAGACTATACGAGTTCTATTTCTTGTAGCAATCAAAAAACTGAACTCCAAACGAGAGATGCACTGCTTCCTTAGAGAGTTTTTTCCCCATATAAGCTTTTAAGCCTTTCAATTTCTTCCTGTTCACCCATAAGAATGTCTTCCATGGTGGAAGAAGATGTTTGTAGAATAAACATTCTCTCCTAGCACCAAGATATAAACCTCCATTTTATAATTAATCCCATAATTTAAATCTCTCTTCTAACACCAAGAGAGCCTTCATTTCATCTTTCCAAAGCCTTCCTAGAAGAAACAAACTCAAGAACGAGTGATTCATTGCAAATTGCAAACTATATAACTATAAGGGAACAATTCAATAGGCAAACATAGAGAAAACACAACCTCATACAGAGCTCGGGTTCAATTTTTTCTCGCTCTTCTTGCTCCATCTTTTTGGCACCTTCACTTGCCTTAGAAGGTAATTTTTCATCATCACCCTTAATAGGGTCAAAATAGATTGAGTGTACAATTTAGGACAAGCTTGCCACATATGTTTCTTTATAAAAAATAGTACATTGGGCTAACGTTTCACCTTTAAAACCATAGAAAAATCTATTATAAAGTATTCTTTCCCTTTTGAATTTTCCATTGAGCTAACATTCAGCCTTACTTTTTGCACTGATCCCTACTCGAGAGGTTGTGAGTTCAAATCTCCTATAGCTCATTACATTGATATTAGAGCCTACAAGTAGGTTTAGGCAAGGTAGATTGACCCAATGACCTCTAAGAAAGGCACTTGAGAACTCCATCATGTGAAAGGGTACTAAGGTAGAAGGGGACGCTTTTAGAACTCTATCCAATAGAGATTTTGGTGTATCTCTCAATCCATAGATCGGACTGAGCTTTATAGGATACCATTGGAAAGCTCTCAAAATGGGCTCTGAGATTCTTATGAGCAAGGTTGAAAGTGTGAAGTACTTTTGAAACCTTGGGTGGCACTTGATTGAGGGTTCAAGATATCGCACATGGGTGAGAACAAGGTTCAAGGTACAAAGGTTGAGCACAAGGTTCAAGACACCAAGGTTGCAAACAAGGTTCAAGAAACTATGGGAGGTTGAGGACGTCAATTCAAGATATCGAGGGATTTTAGGAATTGATCACTTAGTCTAGAGGGATACATGAGTAGATCATTATGGACAATGATTAACTAAGGGGGGAAGAACGTAATAAAGTTATAGGCATGAGATGGTTGAACCATAGCCTTGATAAGTAGGAGATGGTTGAACTAAACTGTAAGAGGGAGGATAAGGAAATAATCTTCAACCATGGCTTTTGAGGCAAGTGGTCACACCATCACACTCCTACCGGAGAGGTTATGAGTCCAAATCTCCCCTAGTTCATTACAAACAAGGTCTTGTTCAGTTGAGAGGACGCATGAAGCACATTCTTTTCACACTTCGAAGAAACATGCCAAACTTTATACAACTGCCAGAAATTAAGAGTTCTATCTCGATTAAGAGTTCTTATCATTTGAACTCTTTTAAACATTCATTTCTTTGAAGTGCTACACTTTGAAATTCCAAAAAAGTGTAAAATGCCACATCATCAAGTTTGTGCATCCTCATGAATTTAAACATTTACTTTACTTTTTAAGAAAAGACTCATTTTCATCCAATCAACTTCATCCACTTGTCATGTGTGTGCGTGTGTGTACTACTAGTGCAATGCCACTACCATGGAGAGCTTATCACAACACACACACACACACACAAATCCAATGGCCCGCATGAGATAAACCCTTCCCCAAGTAAGAAAGTTACTCTTGTTTCTAGCCTTTGACTTTGGTTGATGCTCACATAGGATCAAATTGCAAATCCAATGGTTTAGAAAAAAACTTCCTAACTATCCATTTACGGCCTCATCTAGACTTCATCTCACCTCACACTAAGGGACCTATTGATTTGTAGCATGGTCACATAGATTCTACGCAAAATGGGAGACTTCAAAATAGAGCTTCATGAGCATATGCCTATGAAAATGACCCATTCTTTTGAGTATATTTCAAAAGTAACATTTGGAGCTTTATCGTTTTGAATTTTTAGCCACAAAGTTCATGGTCTTAAAACTCCTCCCAAAAATAAAGTTCCCATTACGGGAAAAAATGAACCATGCATGGGCCTTGTAAGGATTTCTAGTGTTAAGGGACAAACTCTACTTGTTCTTGCTTGAGGGAGCAAGTGCATTTAATAGAGCACTTTTTAATAGGCTAGACTAGGCCTTTTTTTAGTGCCAAGCATGGTCATCTCTCTCTTCTGTAAAAGAGAGAGGACTGATTACACTTTACACATCATCAAATCCATCCATCTTTGTGAATAGTTAAATGACATTTTTTTTTTGGAAAAGTCACATATTTAGTTATTGTTTACTAGGAAGGGCCCATTTCTTAATATACATGTGACAAGTTAGTTTTTGTATGGATATTTTAATAAAATCACTCAAAATAGTTCCTTTTTCAGACTCCCTCCAAAAGTAAAGTGTCATATCATCAAACTTGTAACTTTCATTACCCCAAAAATAAATTTTTCACATTTTCATCATTTTCACTCACCTAGAATGGAAACCCTCACCTTGACCCATACACATATCAAAAAATTAGTTTTCTTTATGTACGTATACTTCTTAGTCCATTATACATGTTATTTTGATTCTCTTCTTAGTCTATTATACAATTATATAAATATGCAAGGAAAAACATGTTATATTTATATGCAAGGAAAAACACTTATTAAGAGTTCTATCTTGATTAAGAGCTATATTAAGAGTTCTATGTTTTCTAACCTTCAGGGTGTGAGATGACATACTGGCAATACCTTTGAGAAAAAAATCTGAGATTAAAGAGGGATGTGTAATTTCATATCACACTCAATAGGAAGTGGTGTCTGGATTGGTTTTGCTCGAGGTGGAGCTTTGTGTTCAAATCCCTTTTGGCACCCCCTCATCGAGATAAAAACATGTGTGCTTATGTGGCAAATCATACACCGTGGAATTTCAACCAGTGTAACAACTAATAAAATTTGTGGGGTCCCCCCGTGGTGGAAATGATGCCTTCGTGGCTTGGAGGACTTGGGACACCTCTTCTATTCGTGACCCAAATCAATACCGGTCTAGCAGGCCTTGAGAGAATCATGTTCTTACAAGGACAATTGAACTAGAAGCAATCTTTGTTGGGTGAAGCAATCGGCTAATTGTTAGTATTGTGGAATGCTCTAAGGGCAAGGACTTTGTGGAGAATATGGAAAGAGAGGTTTATAGTCAACTTTGGAAGCCCTCCTAAAGAATGTTCAATTGAAAAATCTCTTTTCCTTTTAAGCAAAAGAATTTCCAACTTTAATCAGCCCTTGCCCTTTAGACATCATAAAGTGTTCTTCCTAGAGAGCAACAAGATCAAAACCATGTGAGCCCCACATGAGGGTAATGAGATGATGGAGAGTGTTAATCTCCAAAAGAACAACCTACTCTTGAGTTTAGAACACCTCTATATCAAGAGTAAGTCAAAACCTTCACTAAATTATAGGTCCAATCTCCAAATTCTCAAAATTAAGAAAATCTGTGAAGAAAGTGAAACACAGAAAAGTCTGCTGCAGAATTTCTTCACATTGACTTATCAAACATGTAAAGTTTTTGATGAAACTTTGTACGAATCATCTCCTAGGGATTGCGCATCACCTCCAAGTTAAATTACTTCAAAAGCTATAGTATAACTTGAGAAATCAATTTCACAAGTTACCTATGTCAGAAACTGTTACTCAGAACAGTCGATTCTACACCCCTAACTTCTTAACTTTGGTTCTCACAATGTCGAACCCGTTTTGCCAAATCCTTTTGACTGAAGATAGCTTATCTCTCAACTTAGATTTTAAGCTATCATATGTGTAAAACTTTACACTGTGCACTGAGCACTACTCATTTCTTTGGACTCGAAATGTGCGCCTGTTTCAGAGAGCTGTGAACACTCAATACATGTGAATGTTCCTATCAGCAATTCTCTTCACCTGTTTACAATTAGACTCTAAAATTCAAACCACAGACTCATTAACTAACAACTTAGATATCCTCAAAAGGATTTCACAAATGATCTACCACAGACGGAGTAGACGCAGAAACATCGGGCGCAACATTTCCTTCATTTCAGGAGAAGACTACAACTGAAAAGTGAGAGAGACTTCAACTACTTTCTCATCAGTCTATTGACATTTACAATCACTAATTTCTCTATTCCTATGCTCATACATGGTCTCTCTTTGTCTTCTCTCTTCTGCTCTCTCTATGCCCGACATTTTTCCAAAAGTATTTATAGACATCTATGTACAAACTCTCATCAAAACATAAGTATATGTAACCTATGTTATAACTAATGTACATATGTGTACATGTCCTTCACTCTTGTGAATGTATCCATTTTCTTCACTCCAAATCTTCAATTGGTGATTGATATGCACCAACAGCTCCCCCTCAATCATCAATTGAGGTTTCTCCTTTCTTCTTTATACCTGCCATGTCCTTAAACTTCTGTAGCTTTGGTCCATCCAAGCTCTTTGTAAGCATATCAGCTATCTGATCCTTTGTTGAAGTATGTATGACTTCAATCTCCTTATCCATCACTTTCTCTCTTAGAAAGTGATACTGAATCTCAATGTGTTTGGTCCTGGCATGAAAAAAAGGATTAGCAGCTAAATACAATGAACTCATGTTATCTCCATATATGATTGGTACCCCATGCATAATATCAAGACTCTTCATCAATGTCTTGACCTAAATTACTTCTTTTGCAGCTTCAACCATGCCTTTATACTCTGCTTCTATAGAAGATAAAGCAACTGTATGTTGCTTCTTAGAACACCATGAGATAAGTTTATCTCCCACATAACACATGTACCCAAATGTAGATCTTCTATCATCTGGATTACCTGCCCAATCTGCATCACTATAAATTTTGACATTTGTATCTGAGGTAAACCCATAATACAAACCTTCATTGAGTGTACCCTTAATGTACCTCAACACCCTTTGTCCTGCAATCCAATGTTCTTTCCTTGGGCAATGCATAAATTGAGACAAAACTCCTACTGCATATGATAAATCAGGTCTAGTTAGAGTAGCATAGATAAGGCTACCAACCAAACTCTGATATTGTCTCATGTCCTTGAATTCTTCACCTCCATACTTACTCAATTTGTGATTCACCTCCATTGGTGTAGGTGCTACCCTGCAATCATCCATTTTAAACTTGATTAACAAGTTCTTCAAATACCTTTCTTGGGTCACAAATACTCCATGTTGAGTATATGTAATCTCCATGCCCAAGAAGTATGACAAGTCTCCCAAGTCACTTATCTTAAACTCCTTTTCCATTTGCCTCTTAAGCTTTTGTATTCCTTCTTCATCTGTACCTGTAAGAATTATATCATCAACATATATGCACATGTATATGAAACCATTTTCACTTGCCTTGACAAGCAAGCTACTATCTGCTTTAGACACCTGAAAACCAAGTTCTTTTAGGAACTTCACAAGTCTATAGTTCCATGCCCTTGGGGCCTGCTTCAAGCCATACAAAGCTCTCTTGAGCTTGCACACATGATCTGGATACCTTTTATCTTTGAACCCTTGAGGTTGCTCCATGAATACATCATCTGAAATGTAACCATTCAAAAAAGCATTCTTCACATCAAGTTGACATAGCTTCCAACCTTTACATGCAGCAATAGCAATAAGTGTCCTTATGGTTGTCATTTTTGCCACAGGACTATATGTCTCATCATAATCAATACCATATGTCTGAGCAAAGCCTTTGACAACAAGTCTAGCCTTGTATCTAGACACACTTCCATCTGCAAACCTTTTTGTCTTTTAGACCCACTTGCATCCAATAATCTTCTGACTATTTGGTTTAGGAACCAAATCCCATGTTTGATTCTCCAATAGTGCATCATATTCTTCCTGCATAGCACTCTCCCATTTTTCCTTACCTTTTGCCTCTTCATATGTAGAAGGGTCTTCATCTGTATTCACCATATAAGCATAATCTTTTGTGGCTAGAAATGAAGTATCATAACTATACCTTGTAGGTTGCCACCTATTTCTTGTTGACCTTCTGAGTTCTCCACTCCTTGAGGTTTCTGGCTCTTCACATTCAGGATCAAATCTTGGTGTCTCTTCCACCTCAACCTGCACTTCATTATTCTCTTGCTCATCAAATATTTGAACTTTTGATTTACCTTTCCTTTGACTCACTTCTTCTTCATCACCTGTATTGATATTGATTGTACCTGCATACCAAGTGCTTTGTTCATCAAATGTAACATCCTTAGAAACCATAAATTGTTTTGTTGATGGACTCCACAATCTATAGCCCATCTGCTTGTCATCATAGCCAATGAAAACATACTTTTCAGCTTTGGGTTCCAACTTGTGTCTTAATTGTGATGGCACATATGCATATGCCACACACCCAAATACTCTGCAATGATCCAAGGTAGGTCTTTTACCCCACCAAGCCTCATATGGTGTCATACCCTGCAAGGCTTTACATGGTAACCTATTGACCAAATAAGTGGCTGTATTTACAGCCTCAGCCCACAAATAATTAGGGCAATTTTTCTCCTTCATCATGGATCTTGCAAATTCAACAAGAGTTCTATTTCTCCTTTCTGCAACACCATTTTGTTGAGGAGAGTACCTGCAAGTAATTTCCCTTTTTATACCTGCATTCCATAAGTAATCACTGAACTCATTTGAGAAATACTCTCCCCCTCCATCTGACCTTAGTCTCTTCAACTTATGTCCTGTAATTCTTTCTGCATATGCATGATAGTGTTTAAATGTATTAAACACTTCTGACTTATCTTTGATCACATAGATAGTGATCCACCTAGTAGCATCATCAACATAAATCACATAATACCTTGATCCATTTATACTGAAATCTTTTGATGGTCCCCACACATCTGTGTGTACCAACTCAAGTTTCTCTGAGTGCATAAAACCATGCTTGGAATAGGAATGTTTATGAGCCTTACCTAATTGACATGCTTCACATTTGTATGTCATATGTTGACCTGCAACATTAGGCAATCCAAGCACTGAACCATTGTTAACCATATCTTTAATACCTCTTTCATTGAAATGTCCAAGTCTCTTGTGCCAAAGATCTAACTCAGAGATCTTATGTCCTCCATATGTGAACATAGCATGACCAATGTTACCTTGAATCTTCAATGTAAATAATCTTCCTTCCTTTTTTCCTGAAACAATCTGTTTATACCCTTGGCTAGGGTCTTGCACATATACTCCATCATTAGTGAACCTTACTTCATATCCCTTTTCAACAATTTGACCTACACTTATCAAATTCTTAGGGATTGTAGGAACATACAAGACCTTACTCAATAAGGTGCTTCCATCCTTGGCCTTCACTGATCCTATTGACTTCACATTGTGCTTTGTGTTGTCACCTGTTTGAACAACATGATTAAAAACTTTACTTTCCAAATCAGTCATCAAAGATATGTTACCACTCAGGTGATTGCTACATCCTGAGTCAATGTAGAAGACTCTTTGATCTTCACTCTGCCTTTCACAAGTTGCATTCATTATCAGTTTTGAATCTTCCTTTTGGTCTGAAGCATAATTGTAGTAGGTGTTGTTGTATTGTTGACTTTGGAATCCTCTACCTGCATTTCTTCCAAAGTAATTCCTTCCACCTCTACCTCTGTAATTACCTCTTTGATTTCCGCCACCTCTTCCTCTTGCATTATAATTTTGACTATATCCATTATTATTCTGAGTATTGTGCCAACAATCATTAGCTAAGTGATTTGTCTTACCACAAATCCAGCAAGCTTTGCCTCCATCTTTATTGTTCCTGCCTCTTCCTCTACCTTTGCCACCTCCTCTTCCTCTTAGGAAGTTGGCTTGAGTAGTTGTTCCTTCATCTTCACCTGCTTGTTGTTTTCCTTTGCTATTCTTCTTCTTGTCCTTTGAGTACATTGCATGTCCTGTACTCTTTTCACCATCTCCTTTAACATCCTGCTCAAATGTTAGCATATGACCTAACAATTGATTTAAATCAGGAGTGAAATGATCAAGTGATAGTTCTGTAGACAAAATAAATGGCTTCCATTTGTCATCACCTCTCAACCCTGTAAGGATTTGCCTTACCAATTTATCTTCCTCAATGTCTTCATCAACAGCTCCTAAAGCATCTGCAATATCTTTCATCCTTGTCACATAATCTGAGATGGACTGAGAGGCCTTCTTCTTGAAGGTAGTAAACTCTGCCCATAAGGATGCCTTCCTTGACTTTGTAGTGTTCTGAAAATGCTCCTCCAAAGCATTCCATATGTCAGTTGCACTTTCAAGACCTCTAATGTGAGGTAACAAGTAATCATTGACTCCCATATAGATAATGCTCCTAGCTTGAGCATCTTTCTTCATCCAATTTTTCAAATCTGCTAACTCTTCCCTAGTTGGAACACTAGGATCTCTGAACTCTGGCTTCTCTTCTTCTCCTGTGATGTAACCAATTAAATCTTTGCTCATAAGATGAGCTTCCATCCTCATTGACCATGCAGGATAGTTTTCTCTATCCAATTTCTCTATCTGTAGAGCATCTCCCATCTTGTTTCCACCTGTGTATTGAAAACTTCAAGCTTTACAAGCAATGTATGTACCTTTACTTCGAATTAGGCTCCTTTTGCCTTTCTTGATGTCGAGTAATCTTCTCCTTAGGCTTTTGACTCCAAGCTTTCACTTCTTAGCTCTTCAAATGTTGAACTTCTTGAACCTGCAGCAGTCGGGACCTTCCTTTCCTTGATTTGATGTCTCCTGCTCTGATACCACTGATGGAGAGTGTTAATCTCCAAAAGAACAACCTACTCTTGAGTTTAGAACACCTCTATATCAAGAGTAAGTCAAAACCTTCACTAAATTATAGGTCCAATCTCCAAATTCTCAAAATTAAGAAAATCTGTGAAGAAAGTGAAACACAGAAAAGTCTGCTGCAGAATTTCTTCAGATTGACTTATCAAACATGTAAAGTTTTTGATGAAACTTTGTACGAATCATCTCCTAGGGATTGCGCATCACCTCCAAGTTAAATTACTTCAAAAGCTATAGTATAACTTGAGAAATCAATTTCACAAGTTACCTATGTCAGAAACTGTTACTCAGAACAGTCGATTCTACACCCCTAACTTCTTAACTTTGGTTCTCACAATGTCGAACCCGTTTTGCCAAATCCTTTTGACTGAAGATAGCTTATCTCTCAACTTAGATTTTAAGCTATCATATGTGTAAAACTTTACACTGTGCACTGAGCACTACTCATTTCTTTGGACTCGAAATGTGCGCCTGTTTCAGAGAGCTGTGAACACTCAATACATGTGAATGTTCCTATCAGCAATTCTCTTCACCTGTTTACAATTAGACTCTAAAATTCAAACCACAGACTCATTAACTAACAACTTAGATATCCTCAAAAGGATTTCACAAATGATCTACCACAAACGGAGTAGACGCAGAAACATCGGGCGCAACATTTCCTTCATTTTAGGAGAAGACTACAACTGAAAAGTGAGAGAGACTTCAACTACTTTCTCATCAGTCTATTGACATTTACAATCACTAATTTCTCTATTCCTATGCTCATACATGGTCTCTCTTTGTCTTCTCTCTTCTGCTCTCTCTATGCCCGACATTTTTCCAAAAGTATTTATAGACATCTATGTACAAACTCTCATCAAAACATAAGTATATGTAACCTATGTTATAACTAATGTACATATGTGTACATGTCCTTCACTCTTGTGAATGTATCCATTTTCCTCACTCCAAATCTTCAATTGGTGATTGATATGCACCAACATGAGAGTTATCAAACTTCTTTATAACATTCTCTAGTAATCTATAAATAGCCCTGGCTTTATAAGATATGAGGGGTCCCATGCGTGTTAGGCGCGTTCACTTGTACAACTATAATTTCAATGAATTGAAGTTTCGAAGAGTAAGCTTATGCCGACTTTCCTCAAAAACAAAAAAAGCACTTATTTGTTACATAGCTAAGGGGCTTCAAGAGTAATTAACTTCATACTTCCTCCTTTCCTAAGTCTTATTTTCAAGTAGTATTGCAAGTGATTCTCATTCGAACTCTTTTAAAGACTGATTTCATAAAACTGCTACGTTTTGAAATTCCAAAAAAGTCTAAAATGCCACATCATCAATTTGCTGCATCCTAATGAATTTAAACATTTAGTTTACCTTTTAAGAAGAGACGCATTTTCATCCAATCAACTTCATCCACTTTTCATGTGTGTGCGTGTGTGCACTACTGGTGCAATGCTATTTATACCATGGAGAGACTACCACAAAACACACACACACACAAATCCAATGGCCCACATCACATAAACTCTTCCCCAATTGAGAAAGCTACTCTTACTTTTAGCCCTTCATTTTGGCTAATACTCAGATAGGATCAAATTCCAAATCCAATGGCTTAAAAACAAGTTCCTAGCTATCCATCTATGGCCTGCTATGCATTTCATCTCACCTCAAACTAAGGGACCTATTGATTTCTAGCATTGTCACATGGTTTCTCCTCAAAATGGGGCCCTTACAAAATACAGCTTCATGAGCATATCCCTATGAGAATGGCCTATTCTTTCGAGTATATTTCAAAAGTAACATTTTGGAGCTTTATCTTTTTGAATTGAGTGGCAATAAGGAGTTTTATATTCACTAAGCAGGGAGAATTCGAACACACAACCTCACTCACACAAAGGAAGTGTTTTACCACAACACTATCTCTTTGTGTTGTCACTCTAGTTCTCTTTTCTTATATTTAACACAAGTTTCATCTCTTTCTTACTTTTTCAATTCCCAAGAACAACCCTTCCTTTTACATTTTAATTCAAGCAATCTCAAAATTGTTTTTACATATCTAACAAGAGGGTTTTGTTCTCTACATACCATGGAGCCTACAAACACCATGGAGGATTTCTATGAGTCACCTCTACCTGAGGTAACACTCGAGCAATAGATCGAACTCCTGCGGCATGAAGTTTGAGGCACTCAAGACAAGATTCGACAATGCAACAAAGTGCTCTAAAATATGCAATCTGATGAAGATAACCTTACAAGTGTGGTAAACACTATTATCTCTACCCAATCGGATGGCAGTCATTCCAAGATCGATGTTAAATTAATTAGCAATTTCTACAGTTTGACGACTCTAAGGATGGTCCGTTAGTTCTTTCATGGTTATCACAATTTGACGACTTCTATACTGATGAAACATATGCTAAAAGTGAAAAAGTCAAAATTTCCACTAACTATCTGGTAGGAAAAGCTCAGCTCTTCTGGTATTTCTTGCATCATAGTACAGATCGTCCAACCACATGGAAAGCTTTCCAAGATAAAGTCAAGGATTCTTTTCTTCCTCCTCAATATCATTTACATGTTCGACATGCATGGAAAACCTTAACATGGAAGGAGGGTGACATGGAAAACCTCACCTTGACCCATACACATATCAAAAAATTAGTTTTCTCTACGTACATATACTTCTTAGTCCATTACACATGTTATTTTGATTCTCTTCTTAGTCTATTATATAGTTATATAAATATGCAAGGAAAAACATGTTATATTTATATGCAAGTAAAAACACTTATTAAGTGTTCTATCTTGATTAAGAGCTATATTAAGAGTTCTATGTCTTCTATCTGAGATTAAAGAGGGATGTGTAATATCATATCAATAGGAAGTGGTGTCTGGATTGGTTTTGCTTGAGGTGGAACTTTGTGTTCCAATCCCTTTTGGCATCCCCTCATCGAGATAAAAACATGTGTGCTTATGTGGCAAATCATACACCGTGGAATCTCAACCAATGTAACAACAAATAAAATTTGTGGGGTATCCCCCCTGGTGCTAATGATGCCTTCGTGGCTTGGAGGACTTGGGACACCTCTTCTATTCGTGCCCCAAATCAATACCGGTCTAGCAGGCCTTGAGAGAATCATGTTCTTACAAGGACAACTGAACTAGAAGCAAGCTTTGTTGGGTGAAGCAATCGGCTAATTGCTAGTATTGTGGAATGCTCTAAGAGCAAGGACTCTTTGGAAAATATGGAAAGAGAGGTTTATAGTCAACTTTGGAAGCCCTCCTAAAGAATGTTCAATTGAAAATTCTCTTTTCCTTTTAAGCAAAAGAATTTCCAACTTTAATAAGCCCTTGCCCTTCAGACATCATAAAGTGTTCTTCCTAGAGAACAACAAGATCAAAACCAAGTGAGCCCCACATGAGGGTGATGAGAGAGTTATCAACCTTCTTTATAACATTCTCTAGTAATCTATAAATAGCCCTCGCTTTATAAGATATGGGGGGTCCCATGCGTGTTAGGCGCGTTCACTTGTACAACTATAATTTCAATTAATTAAAGTTTCAAAGAGTTAGCTTATGCCGACTTTCCTCAAAAAAAAAAAACACTTATTTGTTACATCCTTAAGGGGCTTCAAGAGTAATTACCTTCATACTTCCTCATTTCCTAAGTCTTATTTTCAATTAGTATTGCAAGTGATTCTTCATTCGAACTCTTTTAAAGATTGATTTCATAAAACTGCTACGTTTTGAAATTCCAAAAAATTCTAAAATGCCACATCATCAATTTTGTGCATCCTAATGAATTTAAACATTTAGTTTACCTTTTAAGAAGAGACGCATTTTCATCCAATCAACTTCATCCACTTTTCATGTGTGTGTCTGTGTGTACTACTGGTGCAATGCCACTTATACCATGGAGAGATTACCACAAAACACACACACAAATCCAATGGCCCACATCACATAAACTCTTCCCAAATTGAGAAAGCTACTCTTACTTTTAGCCCTTCATTTTGGCTAATACTCACATAGGATCAAATTCCAAATCCAATGGCTTAAAAACAACATCTTGGCTATCCATCTACAGCCTGCTATGCATTTCATCTCACCTCAAACTAAGGGACCTATTGATTTCTAGCATCGTCACATGGTTTCTCCTCAAAATGGGGGCCTTACAAAATATAGCTTCATGAGCATATCCCTATGAGAATGGCCTATTCTTTTGAGCATATTTCAAAAGTAACATTTTGGAGCTTTATCTTTTTGAATTGAGTGGCAATAAGGAGTCTTATATACACCAAGCAGGGAGAATTTGAACACAGAACCTCAGTTACACAAAGGAAGTGTTTTACCACTACACTATCTCTTTGTGTTGTCACTCTAGTTGTCTTTTCTTATATTTAACACAACTTTCATCTATTTCTTACTTTTTCAATTCCCAAGAACAACCCTTCCTTTTACATTTTAATTCAAGCAATCTCAAAACTATTTTTACATATCTAACAAGAGGGTTTTGTTCTCTACATACCATGGACCCTACAAACACCATGAAGGATTTCCGTGAGTCACCTCTACCTGAGGTAACACTCGAGCAATAGCTCGAAAAGACAAGATTCGACAATGCAAAAAAGTGCTCTAAAATATGCAATCTGATGAAGATAACCTTACAAGTGTGGTAAACACTATTGTCTCTACCCAATCGGATGGAAGTCATTCCAAGATCGATGTTGAATTAATTAGCAATTTCTATGGTTTGACGACTTTAAGGATGGCCCTTTAGTTCTTTCATGGTTATCACAATTTGACGACTTTTATACTAATGAAACATATGCTAAAAGTGAAGAAGTCAAATTTTCCAATAACTACCTAGTAGGAAAAGCTCAGCTCTACTAGAATTTCTTGCATCATAGTACAGATCGTCCAACCACATGGAAAGCTTTCCAAGATAAAGTGAAGAATTCTTTTCTTCCTCTTCAATATCATTTACATGTTCGACATGCATGGAGAGCCTTAACATGGAAGGAGGGTGACATGGTCACTACCTACATGGAGTGGTTCTGGCAAAATTAAATATTGGTTCGAATGCTCGAAGATGTATCGAAGGATAGCTTACAACATGAATACAAAGATGGTTTGGAGGCAAAAACCAAGCCAAGCTTCACATCCTACAACCTACAACCCTCAACGAGGCTATCTCTCTTGCCTATGATGCAGAGAAGGAATTCTAGTCCATAACCAAGTCAACGACTACAACAACCACATGAACTACCACTTTTTGTTAAGCCCATGTTTCCTATGAAGCGTAATTTAAATGCCTCATCTTACGCTAGTTTTCCTTATCCTGCACAATCCAATTACTCAATTGCACTTGTTGCTTCATTTCTCCAACCTGCCAAACCACCTACCCTCCAAACTTCAGTGGTGGATGCCCAATTGAAGTGACCACATATCACCTGCTGGAATTGTGGTAAACTTGGACATACAAAAATGAAGTGCTGATTGTGACCTCTTCGCATGAAACCAGCTACAACTCAATTGCAAAACATGGAGGCCCATAATGAAGAAATTCCTCTTGTTTGGACAAAGGAAGCATTGGAGAAGGACTTAAGTACCTTGGGTAACAATATCTCAATTCATTCTTTACTTTGCATGCAAGGTACTATCAATAACAAGTTAGTTAAAATTTTACATGTCGATGGTAGTTCAGATGATTTCATTTCACATTTAGTAGTACAAGAACTTAAATTAATAAAATTTCCTTCCTTCCATAAAATGAAAGTTGCATTTCAAGGTAGTCGTTATAATGTATTGTAACATGAGAAGTGCAAGATGTTTCGATTAGCATAGGTGCATATGTATTTGCACAAACACTTTTAATTGCACCTTTGCAATCTTATGATGTTATACTGGGTATGGCTTTTTTTCCTCATTATAACCCACTCATTGACTACCATACACATACCCTTAACTTTGAATTTAAAGGTCAAATCATTACTTTGTCTGCACGACATGATTTCCAGCCATTTCCATTTATTAGTCATACTTAAGTAAAAAGTGCATTTAGGAAGGGATTCAATTCATGCATTTTTTTTGTCAATGTCATAAATGATTATACTCATACACTTCCCAATGCACATAAACCTTTCATGCCTACTTATAAGGATTGTTTTATGTCTGATTATCCCTTTGAACTATCACCATCGCTAGGATCCTTTGACCATAGCATAGACTTAATTCCTGATGCTTGTCTTCCTCATAAAGCACCTTATAGGCATGGCCCACTACATCAAAAGGAAATAGAAAACCAAGTAAAAGACTTACTCCACAAAGGGCTTATAATGTCTAGTTCTTCCTCATTTGGAGCATCAGTTCTCTTAGTGTAGATGAAAAATAAAACTTATCAAATGTGCACTGATTATAGAGCCCTTAACAAGACACAAAGTGATATTTTTAAGACTCCATTTGGAACTCAAACTCGCCATTATGAATTTATGGTAATGCCCTTTGGACTTAGTAATGCCCCTGCTACATTTGCACGAATGATGAACAACATTTTTCTTGATTACCAAGCTTTCACTACAACATATTGGGGGTATACCGAGGCTTCTATCGAGGAAAATGAACGGGCACAATTTTACCCCGACCTCAGTGTAACGCTCGGTGTAGGCGTCGGAACCAAAGCGCCGGTATAAGGGTCGGTATAAGCCTCGGTATAGGTTTTGGTATAAGCCTCCGTATAAGCGATGGTATAAGCCATGGTATGCCCCGGGCAAAATAGTCGGTATAAGCATCGATACCTACCTGGGGATACCGACGCTTATACCATCACCTATACCAACGACCATATCTGCAAATTTTTTTTTGGCAGAGTATGTTGTCTCTTGCTACTAAAACATTCCCATGCTGCTGTGTAGCAAAAGACAATACACTCTGCCCAAGAAAAACCCGAGTACATGTGACATGTATGATAGGCAACAGAAACATGATTTGATAAAGAAAAACATATTGTCAAATACAAAAGACATGCGAGAAATCAATCATGAACCATGTACAAAGAAATGAGACACATTGACATGATATCTATAAACAACAACCAGAACACATGTATATGTGTGTATGCCTATGTATATACATGTGTATGTGTATATGTATTATGTGTGTATATTTGTATATGTGTAAATATTTGAATGAATTTTTAGAAATCCTAGAACCCTAATCCTAATGACCTAGACCAAAAACATGTGTATGTGTGTATTTTTGTGTATATATATGTGTATGTGAATATATATATATATACATATATATATATATATATATATATATATATATATATATATATATATATATATATATATATATATATATATATATATATGTATATATATATTTGTGTGTGTGTGTGTGTGTATGTGTGTGTGTATGTGTGTGTATGCATATGTGTATCTATGTAAAAACCCTAAAACCCTAATCTTGAAGACCTAGACCTAAAACACATATATGTGTATGCATGTGTGTATATATGTAAAAGCCAAAAACCCTAATCTTAAAATCATAACCCTAAAACATGCATATGTGTGTATGTATATGTCACATGTGTGTATGTATGTATGCATGTGTGTATATATCTATGTGTGTGTGTATATGTATGTATGTATGTATGTATGTATGTATGTGTCTGTGTCTTTGTGTGTGTTTGTGTATGTGTATGTGTGTGTGTATGTGTATATGTATTATGTGTTTATATGTGTATATGTGTGTATGCATATGTGTATATATGTAAAAGCACAAAACCCTAATCCCAAAACCCTAACCCTAAAACATGCATATGTGTGTATGTATATATGATGTGTGTGTATGTGTATGTATGTATGCATGTGTATATGTGCGCATGTGTGTATATGTGTAAACATAAAAAACCCTACTCCTAAAACCCTAACCCTAAAACATGTATATGTGTGTGTGTGTATGTATGCATATGCATATGCATATGTGTATGAAATACGTATGCATGTGTGTGTATGTATCTCTATGTCTCTCTCTTTTTATCTATCTATATCTCTCTCTTTATCCCTCTCTCTCTCTTTCTCTTTCATCTCTCTCTCCCTCTCTCTCTCTCTCTTTCTCTCTATCTCTCTCTCTTATTATCTCTCTCTTTCATCTCTCTCTCTCTCTCTCTCTCTCTCTCTCTCTCTCTCTCTCTCTCTCTCTCTCTCTCTCTCTCTCTCTCTTATTCTCTCTGTCTTTCATCTCTCTCTCTCTCTATCTCTCTCTCTCTCGCTCTCTCTCTTTCATCTCTCTCTATCTCTTCTCTCTCTCTCTCTCTCTCTCTCTCTCTCTCTCTCTCTCTCTCTCTCTCTCTCTCTCTCTCTCTCTCTTTCTCTCTTTGTCTCTCTCATTCTCTGTCTCTCTCTTTCATCTCTCTCTCCCTCTCCCTCTCTCTCTCTCTCTTTTATCTCTCTCTCTCTCTATTTCTCTCTCTCTCTCATTCTCTCTCTCTTTCATCTCTCTCTCTCTCTCTCTCTCTCTCTCTCTCTTGCTCTCTCTCTCTCTCTCTCTCTCTCTCTCTCTCTCTCTCTCTTTCTATCTCTCTCTCTAATCCTAAAATGTAAAAGATATATGTAAAAGAAATTAAAAAAGATATATGTAAAAGCCAAAAACCCTAATCCTAAAACCCTAAGCCTAAAACATGTTTATGTGTGTATGTATATATGATGTTTGTGGATGTGTATGTATGTATGCATGTGTATATGTGTGCATGTGTGTATGCATTATGTGTGTATATGTGTAAACGTCCAAAACCCTAATCCAAAAACCCTAACCGTAAAACATTTATGTGTGTGTATGTATGCATATGCATATGCATATGTGTATGTAATATGTATGCATGTGTGTGTATGTATCTCTATGTCTCTCTCTTTCTATCTATCTATATCTCCCTCTTTATCTCCCTCTCTCTCTCTCTCTTTTATCTCTCTCTCCCTTGTTCTATCTCTCTCTCTTATTTTCTCTCTCTCTCTCTCTTATTCTCTCTCTCTCTCTTGTATTCTCTCTCTCTCTTTCATCTCTGTCTCTCTCTCTCTCTCTCTATCTCTCTCTTTCTCTCTCTCTCTCTATTTATAAAATGGAACAAAACAAGCACTTACATCAATGTAATTCATTTGATCGCTCTTGTCAAAGCCCAATCCTAAAACCCTAACCCTAAAACATGTATATGTGTGTATGCGTGTATGTATATGTGGTGTGTGTGTATGTGCATGTTCATGTATGCATGTGTGTGTATACATATGTGAATGTGTATATATATATTGTGCAAGTGTATGTAGTATGCATGTGTGTATGTATGTATGTATGTGTGTGTGTACATGCATATGTGTGTATGTATGTATGCATATGCATGTGTGTATGCATATGCATGTGTGTATGCATATGCATGTGTGTATGCATATGCATGTGTGTATGCATATGCATGTGTGTATGCATATGCATGTGTGTATGCACATATGTGCGTGTATACATGTGTGAGTGTGTATTTATGTGTGTGTGTGTATGTAATATGCATGTGTGTTATGTATGTATGCGTGTGTACAATCAAATGTGTGTGTATGTATCTCTCTCTTTCTTTCATCTCTATCTCTATCTCACTCTATATCAATTGAAAACAAAACAATCACTTACATTGATGTAATTGTTTGGAGCGTTGTCGTCAAAGTCCACTTAATGTTTTCCTTCGTCGAATTCAAAAGAATTGATGTCAAAAATCTCCTGCAAAACAAAAGAAAAGAGAAATTCATAAACCCTAATCATAAAACCCTAACCCTTAAGCATGTATATGTGTGTATGTGTCTATGTATATGTGACGTGTGTGTATGTGTATGTGCATGTATGCATGTATGTGTATACATATGTGAGTGTGTATACTTTTGTGAGTGTGTATATATATGTGTGTGTGTATGTAATATGCATGTGTGTATGTATGTGTGTGTACATGCATATGTGTGTGTATGTATGTATGCATATGCATGTGTGTATGCACATATGTGTGTGTATACATATGTGAGTGTGTATGTAATACGCATGTGTTTATGTATGTGTGTGTATACATGCAAATATGTGTGTATGTACGTATGCATATGCATGTGTGTATGTATACATGTGTATGTGTATGCATATGTGTGTGTACGTATGTATGCATCTGTCTCTCTATCTCATTCTCTTTCTATTTCATCTCTCTCTCTCTCTCTTTCTTCTCTCTCTCTTTCACTCTCTCTCTATCTTTCTCTTTCATCTCTCTCTCTTTCTTTCTTTCTCTCTCTCTCTATCTCCCTCTTTATGTTTCTCTAGATCTCTCTCTTTCTTTCATGTCTCTCTCTATCTCACTCTAAATAATTCAAAAACAAAACAATCACTTACATCGATGTAATTGTTTGGAGCATTGTCCTCAAGGTCCACTTAATGTTGCCCTTCATCGAATTGCAAAGATTTGATGCCAAGAAGCTCCTGCAAAACGAAAGAGAAGAGAAATTAGAAAAGGGAAAACACAAAGAAAGAGAAAGGGTGATTCAGTACGTGCAATTTTACAAAAATTTTAGATCTACAGAAACAAAGATGTAGAGAAAGAGAGAGATAGAGAGAGAGAGAGAGAGAAAAAAGAGTGAGAAAGAGAGAGATGTGTGTACACAATAGGCGTAGAATGTAGTTCACGCACGCAAACTCGTCAGTAGCAAACTTTGGTTCGAAATGCAAGCACATGTCGAATTTTTGCTCTCAGGCCCAGTTAAAATCTTGCCTCGGTATAAGCATCGGTATGAGCGTCGGTATAAGCGTCCATATGAGCATTGGTATAAGGGTCAATAATTTATAGTAAAGTACCGACGCATATACCGGCGCTCATATCGACGCCTGTATACCGACGATTAAATGACCGTCGGTATTGCATCCGTGGTTTTCAAGCATTTTCAACGATCATACTTACGCCGAGGGTGAGTGTCAGTGTGGGCAATGTCGGTATGCCCCTGATATGTTGTAGTGTTTTGTTCTTGTATTCTTGGACGATCTACTTGTTTACAATAATAATGATAGTGAGCATGAGAAGCATCTTAAAACAAATTTTCATTTGCTACGAGAGAACACAATTTATGCTAATCCTGAAAAGAGTTACTTCTTTAATGTAAGCCACAATATCTAGGACATATTATTTCAAGTGAATGTGTGCATGTTGATCCAAAAAAGATTAAAGTGATAGTAGAATGGCCCACCACAATGAGTCAATGATGTTCGTTCTTTGCTTGGGTTCGCTACTTTCTTTCGAAATTTATCTTATTTTGCATTGCCTCTTACCTTGTATTTGAAGAGGAAACTAAAATTTGCATGGGGTCTTACCCAACACCAGTCCTTTGAAAAACTCAAACATGCACTTTCACATGCACCTGTTTTATAGTTACCTGATTTTTCACAACCATTTCATGTTGTTTCTAATGCTAGTTCACATTTTTTTTTGTTTTGCATAATATTTGTGCCATCCATATTCATTCGTTTCAAAAATATGATTTCCACTTATGCGTCTGATTTGTATTTCTCACGTGGAGGGCATGAATTCAACAATGCTGCACCTTTAACTGATGAACATTATACATCTCATCATGGGTTCCTTTATTTTCAACACGGTGTGGGAGCGATTTCTGACGACTGGCGGATCAATTCAGTCGTCTCGCGAACGGCGCACGCAGAGTGACTATGTAGAACAAGTATAACTTTTCCTAAGGTCCGTAGGGCAAAGCGTTCCTATAACTTTCTATAGCGTCAAAGTAAGATGATGAGATAAGTTTTTCACTAACTACTTGATCTTTACTGCATTCAGTTTCGTTCGAATCTTCTTGAAAATTATCGTCGTTTCTCTCTACAGTTGGTGGGAAAAGTTCTTCACTATTTTCAATGCTAGGTGGAACAGTGGAAAGTAAATGTAAAGTTCTATTAGGATCATGCAAAGTTTCTTTAACTATCTTATTTTTAACTAACTCTTCAACTTCCTCTACTGGTTTAGGAAATAATAACTCAAATAGCTGGAGGTAGAAAGGAACTACTTGAAGAAGCCTCTTTAGACATAAGATGAAAATGACACTAGATTAATGATCAAATTCCTATACACATTTATAAGATAATGTCATAAAATAATAACCTATCCAAGCTTAATGAATAACCTATACAAGCTAATCAATAGTTTAAGCTAAGTAATTCTTTTTGCTGCAAATCTTCAGTTCATCAACAGGCTGCAAATCTTCAGGAAATCATATCTAAAAAATCACATGAATCTCCAGTTCACCAACAGTGCTCTGAAAAATCACATGAAAAATATTAGTACGCATCTAAAAAATAATTACACTCATTTAAAACTTAAAAAAATTTATTTAAATCATTTATTTAAACATACATATTACAATAAAATAATACATTCATACAATTACTTTAGCATACATAAATCAATCATATAAGTACATTGTTTCATATACTTATACATATTTAAACATATTATATAAGCTAACATGCATATACATACACTTAACATAAATGACACGCATTCCACACATAATTATACATTCACAAACACACATGCAAGACATACATGCATTTCCATAACTTTCATGCAAACATGCACATGCATAAATGATCATGCATACATATATATGGACTAACATGCAACAAGCAATCATACACATGCACTAATAACCATGCATTAGCATACATGCATATGCATAAATGGACATACATTCCTTAACATGCAAACATAAATTACATGCACACATACATTACATACCATTCATATACATGCATACATAACTTAGATACCCTAACATAACTCAAATGCATGCATATTCATACATAAGTGAACATGCATACATACACAACATACACACATTCATAAATACTTACAGTAACACACATGCACATATCATTCATATACATGCTTACATACATGACATGCACACATTCATGCATAAACATGTATACAAAACATCCATACATATGAACATGCATCCACTACCTTACACCCTTCCACACATACACTCAGCTCATGCACTAAATGGACATGCATACAACATGCCTACATGCACTAAATGATCATGCATACTCTCATGCATACATGCACATGCATAAACACACACATGAATGATCATGCATACATGCACATGCACTAGCAACCATGCATGAACATACATGCACAAACATGCATCAAACAACATGCATGATATGTATACATAAATGCAAACACTATCCTACATGCATAACATAAATCAACATGCATGCAACCACATAACATCTAATATGCATACATTAATTGACTAACATGCATACATTTCTAACATGCATTAACATGCCTCGAACATCTAATTTGTAATATCTAACTTCTAACATGCACTACCTAACATAGGATCATACACTAACAACTAATCATGGGTTCATGCACCAACTCTAACATGGGTTCAATCAATGACTAAACATGCCTAACATGATACATGAATGAACTTATCTCTAACAACATCTATTATGGGTATATGCATTTCTAATAGGTTCATATCATTCTAAAGGTTGAAGAAGCTTGGGTTAAAGGTAGCAAAAGAAAAGATAAGTTAAGAATGGTTAGGATAAGTGAATGAATAAGGTAAAGTTTAGATAGTGAAATGGAATCTTAGAGAAAGGTAAGGTTAGAAGCTAAATGGACCCTCTTTCTAGAACCTGAAACTCATAAAAGAAGATTAGGAATGCAAATCATAAAAACAAAATCAATTTAGAAAGATAAACATACATGCATACCCTTTTATACCCTACATGGCATACATAATAAATTCATAACCCTTAACATATCATTCATTTTAACATACATATTTAATATCTATGCATGTCATAATACCATTAAAATATAATGAACCTAAACTAAAACACTTTCACATATACATACTTTAAAACTTAAGTATATATACCTATCAAATACATTTAAAAATAAATATTTACATGCATACACATACATAAATAAATACATACACATATACATAAGAAACATATACATATATTAAATTATACATATTCAAATATTAATATATAAACATACACCTTTATATTCCATATTTCATTTTTAAGTGTTTATTTAATAATTATATTTAAACATAAACATTAAAGATAATATTAAAATATAAACATATGTATACATAATTCTTTAACAAAAAGAAAAAAAAAACAATAGCTAATAAATATAGAATAAAAAACAAAAGCTAAAACAAAAAAAACAATAAAAAAATCTCTCTTTCTCTCTCTCTCTCTCTCTCTCTCTCTCTCTCTCTCTCTCTCTCTCTCTCTCTCTCTCTCTCTCTCTCTCTCTCTCTCTCTCTCTCTCTCTCTCTCTACTGCGTCGACGGCTGCGTCCGTCGGCTGCAGAGAGAGGGAAAGAGAGGGAAGAAATTAAAAACAAAAAATAAAAAACAACAAAAAAAAGAAAAATTAAAAAACTCTCCCCCTCATTCTCTCTCTCTCTCTCTCTCTCTCTCTCTCTCTCTCTATGCTGCACGCGCAGCAGAGCTACGCCGCCGGCAGAAAAAGAGAGGGAGAGGGAGAGGAAAAAAGAAACTTAATTAATATGGAAGAAGAGGATGGGAAAAGATAGAAGAAGAAGGGGAAAATCAATAAATCAAGAAAAGGGCAAAAAGAAAAGGAGAAAAGAAATAAATTTCTGTACTATCTGAAAAAAATTTTGCTTTTCCAAAAATTGAAGGACAAGAGAGATGACCTTCTCTCTCCTCCTGTCAGAGAGCTCACATAGAACTAAGTGCAAAGAATATGACTATAGTCTAGAGCATAGTAAATACCTGAAAAATCACATGAGCTTGTGAGTACGTTCTCCCGTTTTTAAATAGATGAGAGTAGCCCACCATAGCCCACATTTATCCATAGATAACTGAACCAACCTACCTAAATTAACTCCTCTTCAACTCAACCAAACTCAACAAGAATTTAGGCGTGGGATTTTTCCTATTTGAATTTTCCAAATTTCACTCAACCAATTAAATATCTTATGGACCATAGACTTTAGATTTTAAATAACCTTTCACTTCTTTTTTTTTTATTTATTGAAATACTAAACTTTAGAATAAATACTAAACTTTAGTCTCAAATTAATTTAACCCATCTAAATTTATTTTATAACCATAAGCTTAATGGAAATAATTAAATAATATATTTTTCTATTTGAATTATTTTTCTAAGGTTCCATATGATATATTTAACCTATTCAATAATTCATTTATAGACTACAATCCACTTATTTAATCATTTAACCTTAGGTTTACCCTACAACTAACTTTAAACCACATCAATTAACTCCAACTAACCCATAAACCTATTTTCTAACCTTCCATAACTCTCTAGGATGAATATTAAACCCTTAAAATTTAACTAGAACCCTATAATTCATTCTCAAAACATACATTTAACCCTTAATTACCCTTGTAATTTAGTTAAAACCCTTTAAAACATGATCAGAACCTATAGTTGACCCTTAATTACCCTTAAATTTACTTTCAAAACATAGAAAACCCCTTAACTAACCCTTGACTTTTCATCTATACCCTTAATAAATACTTCCCATCCTGATAATATTCAGCAAACTTCTTTTCCTGCAGAAATTAAATTCAAACATTAGTAAAAAATTTCATAATTTAACCAAACTTATATCAATCAAATAATCTTTTAATTTTTGAAATATTTTAAGAATAATAAATTCTCTCCGACAACGGATTATGCATAACCTAAGATTTTAAAGATTTTTTCATCAAAGAAATGCATGAATCATCTTACATGGGTCATAGAGGCATACAAAGCACCATTTTTGCTTGCAAAGATTTCTTCTTTTGGCCACACATGAAAAAAGATATTGCACATTATGTTTCTCAATGCATTGTATGTCAGCATGTAAAACACCATCAAGGTAAACCATTTGGATTATTAATGCCACTTCCCATTCCGAATGAACCATGGGAACAAATCTCTATGGATTTTATCATAGGTCTTCCTACCAGCTCATCACATAATGATATGATTTGGACAATAGTTGATAGGTTTAGTAAGTATGCATATTTCATTCCTTGAACAAAAACTTTGTCTGCACCTCACGCTACAAAATTATTCATTAAATGCATTTTCCCACATCATGAATATCCTAAAGTAATATTATCTAATCCTGATATTAGATTTTGTAATCAATTTTGGATTGCCTTATTTCAACATTTTGGTTCTAAAATAGATTTTAGCTCTGCATTTCATCCTAAAAGTAATGGACAGTGAGGCTACAAATAGTACTATTCTTGATTTATTGCATTGTTATTCATTAGATAAGCCCATTGACTGGGATGAAAAGTTACCATTCCTTCAATTTGCTTACAATAACACCACACACCACTACTAGGTGTGCACCTTTTGAACTTGTTTATGGTAAAAAGCTTCCCACTCCCATGTCAATCACCCAAACTGATATTCCGATGACTGATTCTATTGCTCAAGGTCACATTTCTATACTTCGTGATGTTCACGAGCACATTAGGAAAAGTCAAGAACGTTATACACACAATAACAATACAAAATTATTAGCAAAGGAATTTAAGGAGAATGATATTGTATGGTTACATATTATTAAGAGATGTCTAAAAACTATTTTGTAGCATCCTAAAATTAAACTTGCACCACGCTATTATGGACCGTATTTCATTATACTAAAAATTAATGATAATTTATTTAGATTAGATATACCATCTCATTGGAATATATGTAACATGTCTTTTCATATTAGTTTACTTAAACTATTCAAAGGAAATTTACCGCTCACTCCACTTCTTGATGACCCTGCTTTTAATTGAAGAACAATATGAAATCTTCGTTCTTGAGAAAACAATTGATCATGATGTCACTACTACATGCACAAGTACTCAATATCATCGATATTTAGTTAAGTACAAAAATCACTCTATTGAAGAATGTCAATGGATACATAAAACAAAATTAGCACCCTATTATGACCACTAAATTTCTGCATATCATACACAAACACATTAATGTGACTCTTCTATAAACATTTCCATGCATATGTTTTTACATAGAACATGCTTTCTTTGTTCAGTGATGGAACATGTGACTGGCCATCCATGTTTATTTTTATTTTATCGACTAAGGTCACTTGCTTTTTCAACTAAGGGGCACGTTATGAATTATGGAATGTTTTGAACAAGGAATTGTTGGAGTGTTAATTTATTAGTGTATTTATGTGTTTTGGTGGTTTGGATATAGTAGCTGAAGGCCGTGAGGGCATGAAAGGCATGAAACGGTGGACATCAATAATCGGATTTATAATTTATACTGATTGTAAATAAACCCATGTAAAGGGTCTATTATTAGCAACACTTAGTAAAGTACTGGTTAGAATAAGGGTCATTGTAGACTATAATTTTTCATATTAAAAGCAAAGGCTTTCTACAAATGCTACCGGCTTTTACTTTCATGTATGCTTTTTAAAACCGCTCTCATGTAGCCACTATTTTAACATAATAAAAAATTCCTATAAATACAATTTCTCTGTGGAATGTCGAAATAGAGTGCATGGGGGGAGATTGCACCCAATACTGCATTCTGTCTCATCTCCTCGCGTGTCTATTTTTTGAGTGTTTTCATGAGGATGCATAAAACTGATGTTTTGGCATTCAAATTTTAGTGGGATTTCAAAACGTATTACTTTCTCGAATGATTTTTTAAAAGATTTAAAAAAACACTTGCAAGACATGCATCAAAAGTGAACCATTCTAGCCAATACCTACTAAAAATGATATTTAGAAAAAAAGATCGTCTTTTAATTTCTATATATGCAATTCATGATGAGAAGAATAAACTCTCTTCATGTTTTTTCTAGAAGAGAGAGAAGATTCGTGTGATTAAGGCAATCCCTACTCTACCAGACTTAAAGGAATGCTGATGTACCATTTTTTGAAAACGATCAAGGTGTATTGATGATGTAGGCACTGATGGCCTTCTATGGTACCTATCATTAGATTTTGGCATGAACATGAACCTTGGGAGCATAAGCAAATACCATGGGAGAGAAGAAAAACTTTTGGAGGGAGAAAGACTCCTAATAAAGAAGAAGAAATGTACCCTAATGGTCCATATAAAGAGGAAGAAATGATCCTCAATGGTCTATATAAAGAGGAGGAATTGTGCCCCAATGGTCCACATAAAGAGGACTCAATGTGCCCGCAATGGTTGCAGTTTTGTTTACGCACAAGAGTAGCAAAATATACTTACGACAAATCATCATTGCTTAGAAAGAGAAGAAAGGATTGTGCTTCTCTACTTTGAAGGATCCTTTTGAGTTGATTTATGGCTCTACTAGGTTGGACATGAAATGTGGATGGGAAATGAAAATGTCGATGGTTTATGTCCTTATGAGCCTAGAACATCTCATGTGATCTTCTCAAGCACTTGAATTTGCAAACACTAAAATATGCCCAAACGCAAATGTAATTGAGAGTTTTATAAGGAAGATACCCATATGCAGAGAGTGCCCTAATTCAACTAAGGGAACCTAACTAACATTATATGTGTATCAAAGAGAAAGCATATTACTGAATTTCCATGTGCAAATATGAGAAGGGTTTGAAGAGACATATTGGAGTTATCAGGCAAGAACGTCATCTCATGGATGGCGAAGAGGCAACCTAAAATTCCCGTAGCATCGACAAAAGATCAATACAGATCGTTAGCACAAGGTACATGTGAGATCATGTACCTCAAAAAGCTTATGATTGAATCAAATTTGCATGTCAGTCAATTTCCAATCGTGTGAAAACATGAGTATTGTGTACCTATGTGCGAATCCTATGTTCCATGCTAGAAATAAAAACATAGAGGTACATTATCAGCGCATCTAAAAGAAAGTGTTGGGTAACGTGGTACAAGTTCAACACATACGTACCAAAGATGAGTGTGCTAACATGTTCACCAAAGCATTGGGCTCAATCAAGCTAACAAATCTCAAAAGAGGCATTGGAATGATGAAGCTAGGTTGAAGACTTGAAGGTTGAAGTTTAAGGGGGTACTATTCGAAATCAAGCTCTAACCTTAGGAGCATATGAACGTCTTGGATTGATAACATTTGGAGCAATGTGAAGCAAGGATCCACACCTGAGTACTCGTGTCCAAAACTGAGTTTGAATCCCCCTAATAACTCTCAAATCAATCACTTATCACACTTAGGTGTGATAAAGACTTCATTCTAGGAAGAGAGCCTCCTATCATTAAGGGAATATTTTAAAATTTATATAAACACAACTTGTTGTTCAAATTATGAGGATCCCATATTTACTATCACTTTTAAGACTTGCATAACTAGATCCCTTGCTAATCAAGCCCCCACTTGATTAAGGATTTTCATCATACTTTGAGTAGTGATGTCTCACACTCTTGAGTTAACTAAGGATTATTATTGGATTTCCTAATCCTTTTGTGTCTATTTCTTGTAATCTTTGCTGTTTTAATGATCTATAACTATCTTCTAGAGTTGAATTGAAGCTCAAGTCTCATCTCTGTATAATCTGTGAAAAATCAAGTCTTGATTACGAAGTGGCCTCTATGTGCATATCTAGTGAAGGCAATAAGTAGTTTGTCATAGAGGCATTGCTTCTCATAGCTAGAGCAAGTATCCTAAGTCAGATAACTTGCATTAGGATGATCACATGATCTAGTTTGCGTGCACAAAGTTCTCACGTTCATTCCATAGAAATATAGAGTATTATCAATTCACATGAACAAAGGTATTTGTGAACATAACTGTGAGGCCACTCATGCTTCAAGTTGCATAACAGAAGTGTACATTCTGATGGGAGAAATCTCTAGATCTTTTCTCAAACCTCTCATCACAAGATCAAATACCCAGTACACTTTATTGGTCACAATCTCCCATAACATC
Source organism: Ceratopteris richardii (assembly GCA_020310875.1). Classification (NCBI taxonomy): domain Eukaryota; kingdom Viridiplantae; phylum Streptophyta; class Polypodiopsida; order Polypodiales; family Pteridaceae; genus Ceratopteris; species Ceratopteris richardii. The sequence goes on along the minus strand of CM035436.1, from coordinate 60,049,852 downwards.
TTGGTAGAGTATAACAACGCTCAAGGGAATTAAGTATCACTAGACTAGAAACCCTAAGAACACTAGACTAGAAAACTTTAGAAATCCCTTAAAAAACCATGTAAGGGCTATTATTTTCAACAATGATGTGAAAGGATTGTCCGAGAAATCCTCACTATATCATATGGGAAAGTATGAGTGATAATTGCATAAAGAACGAACAAAGAAATCGAAACAGGTTTCGATGCATCTCTTTCATCCCATGATAAAATTGTAAAAATACTAAAATAGTAAAAACAAGATCCTGAAGAGATTGGAAATAACGAATTCACTAGATTCGAAGTAGAGCTTCCAAATATTCCAACATCATCCATTTTTGCTTGCAACAAAATGTATTATGACACCTTTAACAATATTCCACAATCCATTTGTAACCAATACATCTTGCCAAATGAGGTAGTTGCAACCAAATGAACATATAGAAATACATCACGCCTTAATCTAAACTATGGCTATTGAACGTACATATTGCAAAGGTGCAAAAACGACAATGCGAAATCTTAGCAATTTGCAAAAGTAAGCAAGTAGTGTTGATGATGCACCTCAAGAAGCATCACTTATAAATAGCGTGAGGATGGAGACGAACCATATGAGCCTCTAGGGGTTATATATATATATATATATATATATATATATATATATATATATATATATATATATATATATATATATATATATATATATATATATATATGTGTGTGTGTGTGTGTGTGTGTGTGTGTATAAGTTTAGGGACAATGATTCCTCACAAATCTCAAAAAATACTACCTAATGTTTGTGATTGTCAAAGTATGTTGGCTACTTTTCCTAGAAAGACATTTTGAAAGATAAATGTTCTCGGAGAAACATTCTTGCATATTCAATGATGTAGCACATGTTGCTTTTGAAATATACTCAAACGAATGAGCCATTCTCTTAGGCATATGCTCATGAAGCTCTATTTTGTAAGGCCCCCCAATCGACGAGAATCCATGTGAGGATGTTCGACATCAATAGCTCCCCTAGTTTGAGGTGAGATGAAGTATAGAGTAGGCCATAGATTTGGAGGGTTTCTTCTAAGCCATCGGATTTTTAGTTGATCCTATGTGAGTATCAGCCAAATTCAAGGGCCAAAAACAAGAGTAGTTTTCTCAATTGGGGAAGGGTTTATCTGATGTGGGCCATTGGATTTATGTGTGTGTGTGTGTTTTTGTAACCTCTCCATGGTAGTGGCATTTGCTCGAGTAGTACACACACATGAAAAGTGGATGAAGTTGATTGGATGAAAATGAGTCTCTTCTTAAAAAGTAAAGTAAAAGTTTACATTCATGAGGATGCACAAAATTGATGATGTGGCATTTTACATTTTTTTTGGAATTTCAAAACGTAGCACTTTCATGAAATGAATCTTTGAAAGACTTCGAATGAAAAATCACTTGCAATAGTTATTGAAAATAAGACTTAGAGAATAAGGAACTCTCAAGGTAATTACTCTGACGCACCTTAAGGATGTAGCAAATAAGTGTTTTCTTTTTGAGGAAGTTCGGCATGAGGTTATTCTTGCAAACTTTAACTAATAGAAATTACAATTGTACAAGTGAACGCACCTGGCACCCCCATATCCCACAAAGCAGGGGTTGTTTATAGATTACTAGAGAATTTTACAAAGAAGGTTGATAACTTTCTTGTCCCCCTCATGTGCGGCTCACTTGTTTTTTATTTTATTGCTCTCTAGGAAGAACACTTTATGATGTCTGAAGGGCAAGGGCTTCTTACGTTTGGAAATTCTTTTTCTTAATAGGAAACGAGGTTTTTTGATTGATCATTCTTTAGGTCGGCTTCCAAAGTTGACTGCACACCTCTCTTTCCATATCTTCCATGTAGTCTCCCCTCTTATAGCATTCCATAATGTTGAGGAACATCCGATTGCTTCACCCATCAAAGCTTGCTTCCAATTGAGTTGTGCCTATAACAACATGATTCGCTCAAGGGCCTCCCTAACTGATATTGATTTGAGGCATGGATAGAAGAGGTGTCCCAAGTCCTCCAAGCCACAAGGGCATCCTTTGCACCACGGGGGGACCCCACAAAGTTTATTAGCTTTTATGTTGTTGGAAATTCCAAAGTGTAGGATTTACCACATAAGCACACACATTTTTATCTCAATGAAGGTGTGCCAAAGGGATTGGAAGTGAAACTCCCACCTCCAGCAAAACCAATCAAGACATCACTTCCTATTGAGAGTGATATGAAATTCTGCATCTCTCTTCAATCTTAGAGTTTTTCTCAAAGCTATTGCCATTGTGCCATCTTAGGGTAGACCCTCAGGATGAGAAGAAGACATAGAACTCCTAATCGAGATAGAACTCTTATTAAGTGTGTTTCAAGATATAGAACTCCTAATCGAGATAGAACTCTTAATAAGTGTGTTTGCTTGCACATAAATATAACTCTTAATCGAGATCGAACTCTTAATTTCCGGCAGTTGTATAAAGTTCGGCGTGTGTGAAAAGAATGTGCGCCAAACACAAAAGAACGTGCTTCGTCCGTCCTCTCTACTTATAAATAAAACTAACTGTGCATTTTATGTCATTCAATCAGTAGTAGCAACAGCGTGCAGACCCTGTTTCCGAGAGAGCGCAAAGGAAGTCCTCCTGTGATCCAAGGGAATACTGCGCAGATACAATGGCGACTGGTACATACGAGGCCTCACACGACCGTTTGATGAAGCTCAAAGAAGAACTCGATCTTCTGAGGGCTTTCGGGGCTGAGAATGAGGACGAGGAAGACCGGGAAATCAAGGATTCGCTATTGCTGATAGATGAAGTGATGCTACATTTTTCTTGCGAAGACACTTGCAAGCTTCTAGAGAGCACAAAGATTGGAAGAACGGTTAATGAGCTCAGGAAACACCCAGCCACCTGCGTAAGCCAAATCTCGAAGAAGCTGGTGAGCTCATGGAAGGGGCTTTATTTCGCGAACCTAAAGAAAATCAGAAGCAGCTCAGGTGAAGTGGTGGAACAGAAGCAGCAACCAAATGTGACAGTACATCATCATCAGCAAATGCCATCCGGAAAAGCCGAGAAAAGCTTCAGAGATACCGAGAACTGTCCACATACAGCATAAGGCTTTCACTCCAGCGCAGCAACCAGCAGAAGAAAATAAGAAGAAGAAGATGCATATTGCTCTGGATCTCCGAGTCAGGCGCCAATCGTCTTCTTCTTCAACATTGTCCAGGGAAGAAGAACTTGGAATGAAAAGTGAACATCATCTGCAAAAAGGATCATTGGGCTCGAGCAGTCCCGAAAGGGCAGGTCTAGGTCATGAATAGAAGATGGCGGAGTCGAAACGAAAGCTTTGCATGGGCTATGGAGAAGAGCGCGAGCTAAAACGACAGCGCTCCACCCAAATGCTGCAAAGAAGTCGGCTCCCACTGTCGTCACGTTCCAAGGTTTGATTGACGGCTGGCAAACATTCGTGACTGGCTGGTCACCGCATGCAGGCAGCCTCCTCCGGTGTATGGCTGTCTGTCTGTGTGGTTGGAAACATGCATTTGTACTACTACTGCACGAAACGTGGCTTCAATTCCTTTTGCTTCAAATTGTCTCAATGGCAGTGAACAAATTTTCCTGTATTCTTGTATTTTCCAAACGTCTCAAATTGATTATCATCCATTGATGCCCACACAAACATTGTTGTCAAATGATTGTATTGTTTATGAAGTACAGCTTCGTGCCAAATGATTGTGTGAATTGTTTGTGATTTCTTGGAGGTCTGGTATGAAGTACAGCTTGCCAAAGGATTGTATTGTTTATGAAGTACAGCTTGTCAAATGATTGCTTGAAGTATCTGTGATTTCTAGGAGGTTCTGGTATGATGTACAGCTTGTCAAATGATTGTATAGCTTAAGAAATACAGCTTGTCAAATATTTGTGTCAATTATCTGTGAAAGCTAGGAGGTCTGGCGTGTGTGTATGTGTGTGTGTGTGAGAGAGAGAGAGAGAGAGAGTCGCCAGGATCTTCCATAAGCTTCTTCTTGTAGTGAGCATTGTATGAGGATGAGTCTAAGTACTAACTAGAAAACAAGTCCATTCACTCAATCAAGAATAGCTGCCTATGCATTTCTTTCATCCCATGAAAGTTCCTCTTTAGTAGCTGGGGACAACATGCTCAACACCACATGCTTTAGTTGCACTTTGAGCAACTTAAAAGCAGCACGCAGTGCCTCGTGTATGCCCAAGAGCCAAGACATATATTCACACACACACACACACATCATTGGAGAGGCTGTTCGCTTATACTGGCTTTAGATACTACATTCTTAGCATTTGAGATTACAACAAGATGTATTCAAACTCGTTGCCCAATTTACACCTTTGGTAATCCCTTTCTAACGTGTGTTTTGGCTATGACTAAGTGAATCGAAACATGTTGGATGAACTTAGGAAATGCAACAACCTAATGAGAGCGCTAAAAATTTCAAAAGTTTCCTTAAAATAAGGCATTTTTATGTAAGCCAAGAATATCTTGAGCTTCACGAGTGATACCCTAACCCTCAATAGTTTTGAAGATTTGTTTGCACTGAAAACGGACGTCAAAGGAGGGTTCCAAACATATTTTTAACTTGGGTACACACTACTGTGAAGAGGGTCACTTTTTAAAGTTGATCAAAATTTTTCAACCTCTGGTCAATCCTAGCCAATTCTAGTCAACCCTATGTAGTAGAGTGAAGCTTGCAAAAAAAAAAAAGATGTCAATTTCAATCAAAGGAAGTAGTAGAGTCAAGGAAAAACATATTTTTAGTACCTCATTTGTGTCCTTGTACAACATCCAAAGAAGGAGTAAACTTGAGGATCTCTTGTTTTCACCACATACTCCTATAAAGCAGTATTTTATGAAGCAGTTACATAACCTAAGGATGGAGGAAGATATTGTTAGGCCGGCAGTGTGATTAATTGTAAAAACACATAATCTTGCTAAACCATTTGGGTGAAGTGTTTATTTGTTCCAAGAGTCTAATACATAAAAACCTCGCACGATTGAGAGTCTGGCATGACGCGTTTGCAGGGATTCGGTCGGTCTAGGAGGATAGGTATGTTGATAGACTTGGAGTAAATTCTTGTTCTATCTGGATTCTTCTTGTCATTATGGTTGTTAGAGTTTGGTTAAACTTGATTTGTACGTTTGGTTATTGTTAATTCAATGATCACTGTGCCAATCCCATGGAAATAAATAAGTTATTCGAAGTTTATATCCAATAAGTGATGTTTTGATAGTGGTACTCACATTCTGTATTGTGCGGTGATTCATATTTGTTTGTTTGATATACTGTGGATCATCTCTATAATTATATGTAACTCATATGTTCATACTTCCACTAAAATGGTTCAACAAAATTATGTGTTTTTACAGTTAATCACATTGTCGGCCTAAAAGTATCCAAGACCACTTAACTAGAAAGGAGGATTTAGTGGATCAATTCATCAACATAGATATGACTCTTCATGATCAAGAACTTTTACCTTTCCATCACTCATGTTATTTGGACTTTAAGAAAACTACAAAAAATGTTTCTATAAGAAAGAGAATCTATTATCAACCTAGTTTTGCAAGACTCCATGCAAGACATAGCCCTCCCTACTAAGATTAAAGACAAAGGTAGCAAATGGAAGGACAAAGATAAGAATATGGGTAATTCCTCAAATTTCAATTCTAGCTCCAATAGTCACAAAGGTAATAACTCTAATTCCACTAAAGATTCTAAGGAATCAAAGACCTCTATATCTAATCTGAAAAAGACCTTTAAGAAAGAGAACAATATCTATTGTATTGAGGAGTGTAAATTTAGATTACAAAAAGATTAATTAATCATAAAGAGTCTAATCATAGTGATCATAAGAATAAGCTGGAAGATAACAATATGATAAGTGAATCTGAACAAGACCTTGTTTGTAATGAACTAGAGGAGATTTGGACTCACAACCTCTCAGGTAGGAGTGTGATCGGCTAACCACTTGCCCCAGAAGCCATGGTTGAAGATTACTTCCTAATCCTCCCTCTTAGAGTGTAGTTTAACCATCAGCCTTGAAATCAGAAATATGCTTCTCAATAGGACCAGTGAGTAGCATGTCGTCAACATAGACAACAATGATCAGAAGCACATCATTAGCACGCTTAACATATAAGGTGCTTTCAGTTAGACTGTTCTCAAAACCATGTGCAACCAGATAGGCATATATCTTCTCATACCAAGCACGTGGTGCTTGCTTTAAACCATATAATGCCTTCTTTAACCTGCACACCTGGTTTTCATGCCCTTTCTGCACAACGCCACGGGGCTGAAAAACATACACTTCTTCATGCAAGTCACCATTCAGAAATGTTGTTTTAATGTCGAACGGAATGTCACAAATGCTACGAACAGTAGTCATACGGCATGTAGGTGCAAAGGTGTCATCAAAATCAATGCCTCTTTCCTGCACATAACCCTTTGCAACAAGCCTAGCCTTATACCTGTCAACTGTACATCAGGTTTACGCTTCAGCTTGTATACCCACTTAGTGCCAATGGCCTTCTTGCCAGGAGGCAAGTCACATAAAGACCATGTACCATTCTTCATTATAGCATCATATTCAGATTGCATAGCAGCCATCCAATTTTCTGAATTCTATGCTTCATCAAAAGAAACAGGCTCATTCTCATCACAGAGAGTAGACGCAGCGATAACATAGCAATCTGATGCAAAGGAGGCAATATGAGAGCCTGAACGAGTACGATATGACAAAGGTGTATCTAATTTGCTGTCACGCAAAGTCTGCACCAGCCATTTGGCATAGTTTTTGTCTGCTCAATATCATCTCTCTCATCAACAAGTGCATCATGTAAATTTGCATCAGAAATGGAATGATCTGCATCATGATATGAAACCTACAAAGGCTAAGAAGTTGCCTCATTAGGAGCAGCACTAGACTATCCACCTATAAAAAGAGGCATCAAAGTATCATACATGTCTTTGGAGCTAACAGATGTCTCCTTAGTACATGAAAGCAATGGCTGAATAGCATCTTCCACAAAGACATCACGGCTATTCAGAATGCGTTTATTCTATGGATGATACAAACACTAGCCTTTACTTTCAGAACTGTACCCAACAAAAATACATTTTACTCCCTTATCATCCAATTTTCTGCAATGTTGTTCAGGCACTAGTGCATATGCCAAACAACCAAAAACACGCAGATGAGCAACAGATGGCCTGCGGTCATGCCAAGCCTCATATAGAGTGATAGACTGCAGCGCTTTACTGGGACACCTGTTCAGTACATTTGCTGCACACATGATAGCCTCGAGCCAGAAACTATGTGGTAAAGCCTGACTCTTGACCATGCACCTCGCCATCTCCATGAGTGACCTGTTCTTTCGTTCAGCAAATCCATTCTCTTGAGGTGTATACGGCACTGTACACTGGTGTTTTATCCCACGTTCAGCGAGAAATGCATTAAAATCAGATGACATATATTCCCCCCCTCGATCAAAACGGAGGGTGCCCATTTTACATGCTGACAGATTTTCAGCCAAAACCAAAAACTCTTTAAAGCACATGAACACTTCGGACTTTTCTTTGAGTGGATATACCCATGCATGCCTGGAAAAATCATCAATGAAAGTCACGAAGTAAAGGTAATTTCCAAAAGAGGGTGTCTGCATAGAACCATAGACCACTATGTACAAGCTGTAATTTTTATGTAGCCCAAACTGAACCATCTTTTGGAAAGGAGGAATGCTCCATTTTGCCCAAAATACAGCCTTCAGAAACATGTTTTCTAAGTGCCTCAAGTCTGGGCAAAGAGGACATCATTTTAGATTTCTGCAGGCATAGCAACCTAGCAAAATTCAGATGACCAAAGCGTGCATGCCAAAGCTTTGCATCTGACATAGCCTGAGAATCATTTGCTGCACATGCCAAATCATTTTCAAATCTTTCATAGTCTATGAGCTTATATAGCCCACGACATAAAATGCCTGAAGCAATAATCACATCACCAATCGACAAATCATGAAGTGTACACCTGTCATCAACAAATTTCACAACCAAGCCAATCTTGGCTAATGCAGAAACTGATAACAGGTTCTTTCTGATCCCTGGCACAAATAAAGCATCTGACAAAGTGAAAGAACTACCATCAGCAGTAGTCAAAATGATATTACCAACTCCCATAATAGGATAAGAGGAGTTGTTGGCGCATGAAACAGTATTTCCTGTAGGGGCAGGCTCGAGTGAAGAGAAGAAACTACGCTGCAAGGTAATATGTTTGGTTGCCCCACTGTCAAAATACCAAACATCTGAGTCTACTGCAGACATGCACTGCTCATGAGAAGATGGGTCAAAACTGCAGACACTAGTAAACGCCCATTCTCCTTCCTACACAAGATTTGCAGACTCTCTTTTTGGTGTAGAGGCCTCTGCAACAACCATTCCAGCCTCTTTCTTCTTTACCTCTTTAGCAGCCAGTTTTGGACAGTTCTTTATGATATGATCATTCCCTTTACAGTACTTGCAAAACAGTTTCAGCGTTTCTGATTTCTTCTCATCTTTATCCTGGTTCTTTGAATGTACAGCATTTGCAGATTTCTGCTTACTAGTAGAAGAGCTCTATTTTCCTTTGCCCTTCTAACTAGCCAGGAAAGCTTGATCTGCAACACGCATAATGGACATGTTCTGCCTGGACTGATCTTCCTGCAACAGAGCACAGACTAACTCCTCAAATGACAAGGCATTTGGATTGCCTTTCATCATCAAGCGAAGAATAGAAGCAAAACTCTGATATGAATCAGGAAGACCATTCAGAACGGTCTCCACAAGTGAGCTATCTGGTATAACCTCATTAGCAGAAATCAACTGTTCCTTCAAGTTTTTGATCTTCCTTAGGAAACTATCCATAGAATCACCTTCATTCATGTGCTCACTCTCCAGCTGTTTTCGGAGGTAAGCAACACGAGCCTCATTCCTAGCTTGGTACAATGTGGTAAGTGTATCCCAAGCATCCTTAGCTATTCTGCAAGAGCGAATATGAGGAATAATGGCACATTTGATAGACAAAGCTATCAATGCATGTGCCTGGGCATCTTTGCCATCCTAGCGAATGTGCTCTGCAGTAGGTGCAACAGAAACAACAGCAGGAACAGGAATCTGCAAAATATCATCCTCGACACCATCTTCATCAGCTCGAGCACCTGTATTCGTAGTACCTGTTGTTACAGGTGTAATAGGACCTCTTTCAAGACCCTGCACAATGCTCCACAATCCTTTTGCTATCAATACATGTCGCATCATATAAGCCCATAATGGGTCGTTGGTACCATCCAACTTATCCTCAACAGCCAACATACAGAATACATCACTGCTTTCAGCCATGGCCGGTGACTAAAATACCTTGATGCAGAAAATTGACAATATCTCAAAACGTTGAACAGAATTTCCCAGACGAGTTCTGCTAAACCTGTTGCAGACTTCGAGACACTTATACTGGCAAACAAAAACAAGTATATACCTTTGGCACAAAAAGATGAAATATCCTACATAAGCGCTGCGATAGTGTGTTTCGAGGCCGAAACGAGCTCATATCACGATTTCGGCACCACAAAACAAAGTTGTTTTGAACTCAGAAACACCCTGAGTATGCTCACCAAAATACGTGCGAATCTGAGACTACAAACGCAGGAGTGTCGACGGCGCCCTAGATGAAGCGACGACCTGCTCTGATACCAATTGTTCGAGTTAGACGTCTGCGGAAGCACACGAACATCACAAGGAACAAGAAGAAGCTTGGAGCACAACACACAATACTGAATGTATTACTAGAGAATGTAAAAAGATATATAGCGCATTAGGACAATAGGCGTATATGCAAGCCGGGGGAAAAAAACCTCCTAAAGAGGGAAAAAAGTGCCCCAGCGGTCCTAGAGTGTTCACACACATCACTACCTAAATATATCAACACTCTATAGTCGAGACACATCCTATAAGATCCATCATTGTTCTTTACAAGAAGAACTAGTGTTGGAAAGGGTGAATAGCTCAGTCTGATCACCCCTTTGTTTAAGTACTCATCCATGACCTTGTCAACTTCATTATCCTCTTGGAAGCTCATTTGAATTGGTGGACATTGAGTTGTAGGACTCGCTCCTAGAACCAATTTGGTTCTAAGCTCAATGTTCCTTCAAGGAGGCAAACCCTAAGGTAATTCTTTCAAAAACAGCTCCTGGAATTCTGCTCTTGCTTTATGTGAAAGTACATGAGCATTCCAACTAGAGTTTCCATGACTACACAAATCCATCACTACACATGATGAATACACAAAATAAAGAAAGTAAATATACTTACAATTGATCTTGACCAACTTGGTAGCGGTCACCAATCATGTCTCTTAGAGATCTGGCTCTCCACAGATTAGTAGTTGCCTTTGCTCATGCTCAAACTAATAAACATGCCAAGAAAAGTCTATGACTGGTCGTTTCCTAGCATGCCACTTTTTAATTAGGACTACATCAAAACGTGCCAGTCATGCTAGGCCGAAACTAATAACATTGTGTGTAGACCTAGTGTCAAAGACTACCTTGATAGGTTGTCCTTCCATGACTCCTCTCATGACAATGAGCTCTCTGTCTAGGAACTAGTATCCTTTCTGTGCCACTCGCAAAAGTACAGTGTCTAGCATAGTAGGAACCATCTTCATGACCATCATGGCCACTATGGCAGATGATATTCAGGATGGGCAATCATCAGAATATTTCTCTCCATAACTCTCTACCTATGTAGGATTGATGACTATAGTAGCTACTATTTTTTTCTTCTTAGGAATCCTTAAAAAGGTGTTGTCCCAGGCATCCATAGCACAATCCCTCCTTCATTTCCTTCTCTTTTTGCTGAGGGGTAAGGATATGCTTATTGTATGCCCTGGATAGACTTTTTGTATGCCCTGGATGGACATATTGTATGCCCTGGATAGACTTATTGTATGCCTTGGATAGACTCATTGTATGCCCTGGATAGACTTATTATATGCCCTCTTAGCTAGAGCAGGCTCTTTTCGTTTTCCTTCTGAAACTATCTTGATCATGTGTACTTGTTTAGCCTCTTTCTGAGGCTGTGCACTGATCAAGCCAAGAGTGGATGTGTAAAAGGTTGAACTCATCTTAGTCCATGAGGAACTTTGCCCTGAAATCCTATGCCCTTGTGGCCATCCTCATAAACTAGAGTCATCTCCATGGCTTATGCCAAGGAGTGACACCTCTCCTTCCTCACTAAAGGTCGGATAGTTTCTCTAAATCCCAAGACAAAGTTATGGACCTAGAGAAATTGTAGGATAGACTCAAGTACTTTGGGACATACCCCTATATACTTATCTGAGTTCTCTTGAAATTTTTGGTTTTTATAACTGATAAAAAACCACATTTCTAGTTCTCTAGGTCTCTTATCAGGCAATACAAAGTTGATGTAGAAGAAGACTCTAAATTTCTCCCATGTCATGGGCTCTTGCAACCACTAGTCTTGGCACATCCTTCTATTCAAAGTTTTTCGAGTCACTGTGGTTGGAATTTTGTAATGGGGAGCATGTGCTGGATGGTTCCCTTGATTTTGACATTGAGGCTACAAAATGTGTGGACAATATGAGGTTCCTTATTATCAACTCAACTCTCAAAGCCAAGAAAAGGGATTTTAAAAGGGTGTGACGGTTTGCGATGATATTCGTGTTTGGGCATGAACAAAAAGAAGGATGCAACAGTATACACTTTGACTGTTACGTTGACCTCTATGAAGAATGTCCTTCATTTTATGGAAGAATATATGGTGCTGAAGGTGATAATTTTGGAACTAGTCCAGAATATGTCAATCCTTTGACAAGCTGCAACCTTTGCTTTTGGAACCCATTGCACTTTCAATACAAGAAACTAAAAGATGGCAAAATAGGGTAAATGCTAAACCCAAGAGGTCAAAAAGGGAAAGGAACATTCGATGATGCCACTAGTCAAGCAAGTCAAAGTGGTGAATTATACATTAGAAAAAAGGGAGAGAAACATCATTACTTACATATGCAAAGCAATAGATGCGAGAACATGGAGAAGCTTGTAGGAGGTAGAAAAGTGAGTTGTGAAGCGACGAAGTTCAGTCCAACCAACTGGCATAGGACTAGCCCTTGAGCTTATGGAGATTCAAATAGACCTTATAGCATGCGATAAGTGCAATGAAATGCACTATTTACTTTTGAGAATCAAGGAGAAAGAGTCAATACAAAACAAATAGGTTTGTGCATTGACTAGCTAAAAAAATTTACTATCTTTGGATGAGACAATCAACTTCAAATGCTCATAGCAGCCAACATGATTACAATTGGGAGAAATACTTTCAAAGGAGTCATAAAAATATGATTTAGTGTATAGAATGCACAAGAGCACAAGAAATAAGCAACATATGCTTTTGGAATGAACTTGACACTCAACAGTGGTACCTCCTATTTTTCAGGAATGCACAGAGATAGATCTTGAGATAGAAAAATTGAGATTTTTCCCAAACTGTTAAACCAAATGCTTTGAAATTAATACACATAAAATAGACACTAATAACTTTCCAATGAGTGCCATCCAATGTGGAGATCTATAGTGAGAGCAACAACCTCTGCAAGCTTACTGTTGTCGAAGAAGATGATGCAGAAAAATGAAGGAGCAAGACAATGATGGCCACAAGTGTATGTATATTACTTCCATGTAATGTACAAGTGATTTGAAGTATTTATATATTATCTTGAAGTGCTCCAAGTCTTCTACAAGTGGATTGGCAATTTACATGAAGGTGGGATTAGTTGTTGGAGGGAATCAATTCACTTCCTACAATCTAGGAAACATGAAGATCTAGTTTGTTCTACGTTTAGGTGATTGATTGATTCAATGACTGCAACTCAAGCACCTCAAATTTGTGGAAGTTTAGCTCTCTTTTTCTCATTTTACATGTGTGAGGCTCCAGGCCTTTACAATGGTAAATGACCCATAAAAAATCTTAAAAAAAATACAATAAATGAGCATAGGTAAAAGAACGCTTCAATGGACATTTTAGCATAATCCAAATGATAGCTTTTTGATTTAGATCAAATCCACCACAATAATAGTGTAAGATTGATGTTCCAATAGGTCCCCCTCAAGCTAGAGTATGATTCATTCTTCATTCTGTAATAGGTTGAATACCTGCCATTGATTTAAATCTACAAAGCTTTACTCCATCAAGTTCCTTTGTCATCATATCTGCTGCTTGGTTTTTTGTTGGAACAAGAGAAACGTCAATCTACTTTGCCATCAGCTTCTCTTTCATGAAGTGGTAATGAACCTCTATGTGTTTTGTTCTTGCATGGAAATTAGCGGTTGCTGCTACATGCATGGAACTTACATTATCTCCAAATATGTGAGGTTTGGAGCTCACGAGTCCCAAATTGTATACAATGCTTTTAACCATATTTCCTCTTGAGTTGCTATGGTCAAACCTCTCTAGTCATCTTCATCTGAGGATAAAGCAATTGTTAGTTGCTTCTTGGAACTCCATGACACTAGGTTTGAACCTACAAATGCTAAGTAACCATAGGTACTTCTTCTATCATCCTTAGCTCTTACCCAATCTACTTCTGAACAGATTTTGATATCCAAATGTGAAGGGTAAAGATAGAATATACCGTCATTGATTGTACCTTTAAGATACTTAAGTACTCCCTTAGCAACGTACATGTGTGGTCTTCTAGGTGAGTGCATGAATTGACTAAGCACTCCCACACTGTATGAGATGTCACGCCTTGTATGAGTAGCATCTATCAAGCTACCTACCAAGCTTTGATATTCTTTAATGTATTCAATTTTGTCACCTTCACAAACACTAAATCTATGAATCATCTCCAAAGATGTACTTGCAAGCTTTGTGTTCTCCATTCTAATCTTTAGAAGTGGATCTTGAATGTACCTTCTCTGAGTTAGATATATCCCTTCATGTGTATAAATCACGTGCATACCTAAAAAATATGAGAGCTCACCTAAGTCATTGATTTTGAACTCCTCTTGCATGTGTCTCGTGATCCTTTGTATGCCATTCATATCATCACATGTCACATTAATATCATCTACATATACACATAGGGACATAACCTCATTGTGATCCCTTTGATGAATAGAGAAGGATCTGAGTTGCTCGGTTTGATTCATTGATCTTGAAGGTATATAACCAACCTGTAATTCCAAGCTCTAGGAGTTTACTTCAATCCATACAATGCTTTCTTAAGTTTGAAAACATAAGATGCATAATTAAGGGTTTCAAAACTTAGAGGTTATGACATGTATACCGCTTCACTTATTCAACCATTTAAAAATGCATTTTCTACATCAAGTCGGAGGATTCTCTAATTTCTTGTAGTAACTACAATTATTAATGTTTTGATTGTAGTCATCTTTACAACTAGTGAGAATGTTTCCTCATATTCTATATCATGAGTTTGTGAGCATCCTTTGGCAACTAATCTTGCCTTATACCTACAAATTGATCCAAGTTTCTTTTAACTTTATAAACCCATATATAACCAATTACCTTTTGATGGATGACATTGGGATCAAATACCAAGTGTCCATCTACAATAAAGTAACTTTGTGATCAAGACATAGAACTCCTAATCAAGACAGAACTCTTAATAAGTGTGTTTTCTTGCACATAAATATAACTCTTAATGGAGATCGAACTCTATGTCCGGCAGTTGTATAAAGTTTGGCGTGTGTGAAAAGAATGTGTGCCAAACACAAAAGAACGTGCTTCGTCCGTCCTCTCTACTTATAAATAAAACTAACTCTGCATTTTATGTCATTCAATCAGTAGTAGCAACAGCGTGCAGACCCTGTTTCCGAGAGAGCGCAAAGGAAGTCCTCCTATGATCCAAGGGAATACTGCCCACACAAACATTGTTGTCAAATGATTGTATTGTTTATGAAGCACAGCTTCGTGCCAAATGATTGTGTGAATTATCTGTGATTTCTAGGAGGTCTGGTATGAAGTACAGCTTGCCAAATGATTCTATTGTTTGTGAAGTACAGGTTGTAAATGATTGCTTGAATTATCTGTGATTTCTACGAGGTTCTCGTATGATGTACAGCTTGTCAAATGATTGTATGGCTTAAGAAATACAGCTTGTCAAATATTTGTGTCAATTATTTGTGATAGCTAGGAGGTCTGGCTGTGTGTGTGTGTGTGTGTGAGAGAGAGAGAGAGAGAGAGAGAGAGTCGCCAGGATCTTCCATGAGCTTCTTCTTGTAGTGAGCATTGTATGAGGATGAGTTCATAAAAAGATATGATTCAGCTAAACAGAGGGCCAGTCTAAGTACTAACTAGAAAACAAGTCCATTCACTCAATCAAGAATAGCTGCCTATGCATTTCTTTCATCCCATGAAAGTTCCTCTTTAGTAGCTGGGGACAACATGCTCAACACCACATGCTTTAGTTGCACTTGGAGCAACTTAAAAGTAGCACACAGTGCCTCGTGTATGCCCAATAGGCAAGACATACATTCACACACACACACACACATCATTGGAGAGGCTGTTCGCTTATACTGGCTTTAGATACTACATTCTTAGCATTTGAGATTACAACAAGATGTATTCAAACTCGTTGCCCAATTTACACCTTTGGCATTTCTCCAACCTACCAAACCATGCATAAACACACACATGAATGATCATGCATACATGCACATGCACTAGCAACCATGCATGAACATACATGCATCAAACAACATGCATGATATGTATACATAAATGCAAACACTATCCTACATGCATAACATAAATCAACATGCATGCAACCACATAACATCTAATATGCATACATTAATTGACTAACATGCATACATTTCTAACATGCATTAACATGCCTTCGAACATCTAATTTGTAATATCTAACTTCTAACATGCACTACCTAACATAGGATCATACACTAACAGCTAATCATGGGTTCATGCACCAACTCTAACATGGGTTCAATCAATGACTAAACATGCCTAACATGATACATGAATGAACTTATCTCTAACAACATCTATTATGGGTATATGCATTTCTAATAGGTTCATATCATTCTAAAGGTTGAAGAAGCTTGGGATAAAGGTAGGAAAAGAAAGGATAATTTAAGAATGGTTAGGATAAGTGAATGAATAAGGTAAAGTTTAGATAGTGAAATGGAATCTTAGAGAAAGGTAAGGTTAGAAGCTAAATGGACCCTCTTTCTGGAACCTGAAACTCATGAAAGTAGATTAGGAATGCAAATCATAAAAACAAAATCAATTTAGAAAGATAAACATACATGCATACCCTTTTATACCCTACATGGCATACATAATAAACTCATAACCCTTAACATATCATTCATCTTAACATACATATTTAATATCTATGCATGTCATAAAATATAATGAACCTAAACTAAAACACTTTCACATATACATACTTTAAAACTTAAATATATATACCTATCAAATACATTTAAACATAAATATTTACATGCATACACATACATAAATAAATACATACACATATACAGAAGAAACATATACATATATTAAATTATACATATTCAAATATTAATATATAAAGATACACCTTTATATTCCATATTTCATTTTTAAGTGTTTATTCAATCATTATATTTAAACATAAACATTAAAGATAATATTAAAATATAAACATAAAATATTTAAAATATCTAAACTATAAAGTAAATACATATGTATTGTTGGGAGTGATGGTTGGATGCACTCAGAAGATTGAGTTGGTGCTGCTATACCTGCTTCACACCAGAAGATTGAGTTGGTGCTGCTATACCTGCTTCACACCAGCCCTCCTTTGATTCCAGATATGATTAGTACACATCTTAAGCTTTCAAATGATACCAAGAAAGCATATATGTACTTTGAAAATGATATGTGTAATGACCAAATCAAAACAGATAACTTGGCACTTCAAAAATCAAGAAAAAACTTTCTATTTCTGTAGTGACACCTGCTCAGTCTTTCACTCAGTGTGACCAGCACTCTAACAATTGATCTAATTCCTTCTGGACATATTAAATTAGCTTAACAAGCTACCATTTGCAAGTGGAATGAGAAGAAATGATAAACTATTCTCTGAGAAAGCTATTTAGCAAAAATATATGTACCCCCGACTTTTTAGGAACACTGCAGCAGAATACCAGAGTTCACTTCGAGCGCTATTTCTCTGTAATGGCTGAATCAATTGACTTCAAACTTTGTAGGTGTGTAGAATACTTTGAGCTGAATCCAATGTGCTTGGAATCACTTGATTTGGTTCAGTAGATCTTGAGATATGCCCTGTTGAAGTTGATAGACTTGGAGATGATGACTCAGAGAAAAAACAGAGATAGTGAATGTAAATCTTTCTATTAGTTCACATGAATGTACAATCTCATTGGCTTGATAGATGTAGCCTAATGAGTTGGAGATGTGTAGGCTATGGTGTAGCACTCACACACTCAATGATCAACAGTATTAGCCTCGGGAATGATGAAGGACACACGCTGATTTTTTGATTGCATCTTTTATAGAAGTTTTTATGACCATTTGAATTTGAAATTCAAATCTAGGCTCCCTAGAATCTCTCCTCTAAAGTTAGGGAGATATTCTCTCCATTAAGTCCTCTAAATTTCCACGACTAATCAAGTAGTTGTACTCATACATATGCCAAGTCATTTTTAGACTTTTACAAGGAGTAAAATGTAAAATCACATAGGCAAGTGTTCCTATGGTTCTAGCTTCACATAGTGATACCCTTCAAGGGTTCCAAGCTAATCTTCCAAGGTTCCAAGCCAAGTGTGAAGGCTTGAAATGCACCAACAGCTCCCCCTCAAGCCAAACACTTGGGCTTAGTCTTCATCTTTAGTCTTCAATCACATCCTGCAATCCAATCATGGATTTGAATCTGCATAACTTATTTCCATCCAATGCTTTAGTGAGTAAATCTGCACATTGCATATTAGTAGACACATAAGTCAATTGAATGTCTTTGCTTAGCAATTTTTCTCTCACATAGTGGTAATGAACCTCTATGTGTTTTGTCCTAGCATGATATATTGGATTAGCTGCAAGGTGAAGAGAGCTTGTGTTATCTCCAAAGATAATAGGTGGCCTTGTATATAGGCCTAACTCTGTATATAGAAGCTTCAACCAGATAGCTTCTTGAGTGGCATTGGCAAGCCCTCTATACTCTGCTTCAGTGGATGACAAGGCCACTGTAGGTTGCTTCTTGGCTGACCAAGAAATAGGTTTATCTCCTGCAAAACATATGTATCCTGATGTGCTTCTCCTGTCATCCTTGCAACCTGCCCAATCTGCATCTGAGTATACTTTAATGTCAATATCTGATGTATAAGGAAAGTACAAACCATGGTTCTGAGTTCCCTTCAAATACTTCAAGATTTTCTTTGCTCCCTCTAGGTGAGGTACCCTTGGTTTGTGCATGAATTGACTAAGCACACTAACTCCATATGTTATGTCAATTCTTGTCAAGGTAGCATAATTCAAACTACCTACCATGCTTTGATATCCTGTGATGTCTTGTATTTCATCCCCTTCATGAGCACTTAGCTTTAGGTTGACCTCCATTGGAGTTGTTGATATTTTAGCATCCTGCAAGCCAAACTTCTTGACCATATCCTGTACATACTTCTTTTGAGTGATATATATACCTGAGTTGGTGTAGACTAACTCAAGACCTAAGAAGTACTTCAATAATCCAAGATCATTAATCTTGAACTCTTCCATCATCTGTCCTTTGATGTGTCTAATCCCATTGACATCATTGCCTATAATGATGATGTCATCAACATAAACACACAAGTAGATTACCTCTGTACTACTTCTCTTTATGAACAGAGAAGTATCAGCTTTGCTCATCACAAATCCTTGGTCTTGGAGGTAGGTTGTCAACCTGTAATTCCATGCTCTAGGTGCCTGCTTCAAACCATATAGAGCCTTCTTCAATTTACAAACATAATTTACCTTCTTGGGATCTTCATAGCCAGGTGGTTGTGACATGTAGACTTCTTCAGATATCCATCCATTCAAGAAAGCATTCTTGATATCTAATTGGTACATGTTCCAATTCTTGGATGCAGCTACACTCACCAATATTTTGATAGTTGGCATCTTAGCCACAGGAGAAAATGTCTCCTCATAATCAATGCCTTGGGTTTGTGCAAAACCCTTGGCTACCAACCTAGCTTTGTACCTGTTGATTGTTCCATCTGAATTTCTCTTTAGCTTGTAGATCCATCTGGATCCTATCACCTTCATAGAGTCCTTCTTGGGTACCAAGTCCCAAGTATCACTCTCCTTGAGAGCTTCCATTTCTTGATCCATAGCTCCTTTCCATTCTGGTTTGGTGATTGCTTCTTCATAGGTACCTGGTTCTTCATTCAACAAATCCTTTGCAAGATATACAGAATGCTTGGTTACAAGAGAAGTATCATACCCATATCTGATAGGCTTCTTACTTTCTCTCTTAGATCTCCTCATTGCTTGAGTTGAGGATTCTGGTATATCCTCTAGCTTCTTCATCTTCATCTTTCCTTTGGACTTCCATGCCTTGAATTCCTCAAGGTTAATTGTATCATCATCATCTGAGCTTGAGTCTTCTTTCTGGATTAATTCCTCCTTGGTGAGCTTTGGGAAATCTTCTTCCATATCATAGGGTAGACTAACCTTCCTGCATTCATTCTCATACCAAGAGTCATTCTCATCAAAGATGACATCTCTGCTTACCTTGAAGCCTTTGTTTGTTGGGTTGTAGAATCTGTATCCCTTTTGGTTCAAATCATAACCAATGAAGATACATTTTTCAGCTTTAGGGTCTAGCTTTCCCCTTACCTGTGAGGGAATATGCACATATGCTACACAACCAAAGATTTTGCAATGATCCAGAGAAGGTCTCTTACCATGCCAAGCTTCATATGGTGTCATGCCATCAAGTGATTTGGATGGCAACCTATTGATGAGATAGGTGGCAGTAGATACACTCTCTGCCCAAAGATAATTTGGTAATTTCTTTTCATTGAGCATAGACCTAGCTGTTTCTACTATGAGTCTATTCCTTCTTTCAGCCACCCCATTTTGTTCAGGTGAGTACCTTGTAGTTATCTCCCTCTTGATGCCTCTTTCCTGCAAGAAATCTTCAAACTCATTGGAGAAGTATTCTCCTCCACCATCTGATCTTAGCCTCTTCAAGCTTCTTCCTGTTTGGTTTTCAACAAGTGCAAGATACCTCTTGAAACAATTAAACACTTCATCTTTATGCTTCATAAAGTATAAAATGGTCCACTTGCTATAGTCATCAATAAAGGACACATAATACCTTGAACCTGAAATGGAAGGGTCCTTGCTAGGTCCCCAAACATCTGTGTGCACCAAGTCTAGGTAGTCTTCATGCATGAAACCTTTCCTTGAATAGGGCAATATGTGAGACTTACCAAACTGACATGCTCCACACTTGTAAATCATGTGTTGCTTGGATACATTAGGTATCCCAAGCACACATTGATCCCTACTCATTTTCTTTAGGGTTCTTTCACCTATGTGCCCTAACCTCTTGTGCCATATTTCTAACTCTGAAAGTATTTGATCCTTGTAATTATATAAAGCAATGTTCTTGGTGTCTTCTAGCTCAAAAGTAAACAATCTACCTGATTTTTCTCCCTTGGCTATTCTTCTCAATCCATGTCTTGGGTCCTCCACATATGCTCCATGTTGTGTGAATCTGACCTGCAAACCTTTCTCCACAATTTGACCAACACTCATTAAATTCTTGGTGATGGTTGGTACATAGAGTACCCTGCTCAATAGATTCTGGTTACCATCACATGTCTTTACATTTCCAATCTTTACAACAGAGTGTTTAGTATCATCACCTCTCTGTACCTGATGTTTGCCCTTGGGTTCTTCCAAATTAGAGAGTAGTGCCACATTGCCACCTACATGGTTAGAACATCCTGAGTCAATATAAAATAAAGGATCATCATTTGTACCTTCCTTGGAGGTCATATTCATGATCAATAGGGAGTCATCTTGTTCCTCTGTGTAATTGTTGTGATCCCTTCTGTTTCTGAATCCACCTTGGTAGTTACCATTGTGGTTGTGGTTGTAATTGTTGTTGTATTGATTGTTGTATCCATTGTAGCCTTGGTGTTGGTTAAATCTGCCTCTCCCTTGAGAGTATCCACCTCTTAAGTAGCCTCTTCCTCTCTGATTCTTGTAGTTCTTGTAGCATTCATCTGTGGTATGGTTGGACAATCCACAAATGTTGCATGGTGATGAGTTGTAGGGTCTCCCCCTACCTGACTTACCTCCTCTGCCTCTTCCTCTTGATGATCTACCTCTCCCTGCATAATTAGCTTGGGAGGTAGAGCCTTCTTCATCCTGTTTCTTCCCTTTACCTTTATCCTTAACTTTCTTATCAGTATATAGAGCAGAGGGGTTGTTACCTTTTGATTGATCTCCTGCCTTTGTAAACTTTGCTTCATGTGTGAATAGCTGGCCCATGAGTGTTGTGAGATCTGGGGTATGCATGTCCATATAGAGGTCCATTGCAGTGGTGAAACTTTCCCACTTATCATCTGCCTTGAGTCCATTTGTTACTTGTCTGACTATTTGTTCCTCTTCTATCACCTCTCCAATGCTTGCTAATTGGTCTGCCACATCTTTAATCTTTGTCACATACTCTGAGACTGATTGCTTGGGCTGCTTCCTAAGGGTTGTGAATTCAATCCATAGTTGATTCTTCCTGGCCCTTGTGTTGGAAGAGAAATATGTTGACAAGGTTTCCCAAGTCTCTTGGGAAGTCTTACAGTTCCTTATATGAGGTAAAAGGAAATCAGATATAGAGTTAAGAAGGTAAGACCTTGCCAAAGCATCCTTTGCACACCATTGGTTGAGTCTCTCTTGTTCATCCTTGGTGGGTAGTCCTCTAGCTTTGAATGAGGGCAATTCCTCATCTCCTGATATGTATCCAAATAAGCTCCTTCGTTGTAGATAGGTCTTCATCCTTAGAGACCAAGCTTGGTAATTGTTCCTGTCCAATTTGTCAATGAATGAAGGAAAACCATCTCCCATGTTTACCTTATTTGCTCTGATACCACTGTTGGGAGTGATGGTTGGATGCACTCAGAAGATTGAGTTGGTGCTGCTATACCTGCTTCACACCAGAAGATTGAGTTGGTGCTGCTATACCTGCTTCACACCAGCCCTCCTTTGATTCCAGATATGCTTAGTACACATCTTAAGCTTTCAAATGATACCAAGAAAGCATATATGTACTTTGCAAATGATATGTGTAATGATGAAATCAAAACAGATAACTTGGCACTTCAAAAATCAAGAAAAAACTTTCTATTTCTGTAGTGACACCTGCTCAGACTTTCACTCAGTGTGACCAGCACTCTAACAATTGATCTAATTCTTTCTGGACATATTAAATTAGCTTAACAAGCTACCATTTGCAAGTGGAATGAGAAGAAATGATAAACTATACTCTGAGAAAGCTGTTTAGCAAAAATATATGTACCCCCGACTTTTTAGGAACACTGCAGCAGAATACCAGAGTTCACTTCGAGCGCAATTTCTCTGTAATGGCTGAATCAATTGACTTCAAACTTTGTAGGTGTGTAGAATACTTTGAGCTGAATCTAATGTGCTTTGAATCACTTGATTTGGTTCAGTAGATCCTGAGATATGCCCTGTTGAAGTTGACAGACTTGGAGATGATGACTCAGAGAAAAAACAGAGATAGTGAATGTAAATCTTTCTATTAGTTCACATGAATGTACAATCTCATTGGCTTGATAGATGTAGCCTAATGAGTTGGAGATGTTTAGGCTATGGTGTAGCACTCACACACTCAATGATCAACAGTATTAGCCTCGGGAATGATGAAGGACATACGCGATTTTTTGATTGCATCTTTTATAGAAGTTTTTATCACCATTTGAATTTGAAATTCAAATCTAGGCTCCCTAGAATCTCTCCTCTAATGTTAGGGAGATATTCTCTCCATTAAGTCCTCTAAATTTCCACGACTAATCAAGTAGGTGTACTCATACATATGCCAAGTCATTTTTAGACTTTTACAAGGAGTAAAATGTAAAATCACATAGGCAAGTGTTCCTATGGTTCTCGCTTCACATAGTGATACCCTTCAAGGGTTCCAAGCTAATCTTCCAAGGTTCCAAGCCAAGTGTGAAGGCTTGAAATGCACCAACATGTATACATAATTCTTTAACAAAAGGACAAAAAAATAAGTAGCTAATAAATATAGAATAAAAAACAAAAGCTAAAAGAAAAAGAAAACAATAAAAAAATCTCTCTCTCTCTCTCTCTCTCTCTCTCTCTCTCTCTCTCTCTACTATGCTGGCGGCTGCGTCCGTCGGCTGCAGAGAGAGGGAAAGAGAGGGAAGAAATTAAAAACAAAAAATAAAAAACAACAAAAAAAAGAAAAATTAAAAAACTCTCCCCCTCATTCTCTCTCTCTCTCTCTCTCTATGCTGCGCCGCCGACAGAAAAAGAGAGGGAGAGGGAGAGGAAAAAAAAATCTTAATTAATATGGAAGAAGAAGATGGGAAAAGATAGAAGAAGAATGGGAAAATCAATAAATCAAGAAAAGGGTAAAAAGAAAAGGAGAAAAGAAATAAATCTCTGTACTATCTAGAAAGAAATTTTGCTTTTCCAAAAATTGAAGGTCAAGAGAGATGGCCTTCTCTCTCCTCCTGTCAAAGAGCTCACGTAGAACTAAGTGCAAAGAATATGACTATAGTCTAGGGCATAGTAAATACCTAAAAAATCACATGAGCTTGTGAGTACGTGCTCCCCTCTTTAAATAGATGAGAGTAGCCCACCATAGCCCACATTTATCCATAGATAACTGAACCAACCTACCTAAATTAACTCCTCTTCAACTCAACCAAACTCAACAAGAATTTAGGCGTGGGATTTTTCCTATTTGAATTTTCCAAATTTCACTCAACCAATTAAATATCTGATGGACCATAGACTTTAGATTTTAAATAACCTTTCACTTCTTTTTTTTTAATTTATTCAAATACTAAGCTTTAGAATAAATACTAAACTTTAGTCTAAAATTAATTTAAGCCATCTAAATTTATTTTATAACCATAAGCTTAATGGAAATAATTAAATAATATATTTTTCTATTTGAAGTATTTTTCTAAGGTTCCATATGATATATTTAACCTATGTAATAATTCATTTATAGACTACAATCCACTTATTTAATCATTTAACCTTAGGTTTATCCTACAACTAACTTTAAACCACATCATTTAACTCCAACTAACCCATAAACCTATTTTCTAACCTTCCATAACCCTCTAGGATGAATATTAAACCCTTAAAATTT
Organism: Ceratopteris richardii; assembly: GCA_020310875.1. NCBI lineage: Eukaryota > Viridiplantae > Streptophyta > Polypodiopsida > Polypodiales > Pteridaceae > Ceratopteris > Ceratopteris richardii. Next base: position 60,025,340 of record CM035436.1, on the reverse strand, counting down.
AACTAGAACCCTATAATTCATGCTCAAAACATACATTTAACCCTTAATTACCCTTGTAATTTAGTTAAAACCCTTTAAAACATGATCAGAACCTATAGTTGATCCTTAATTACCCTTAAATTTACTTTCAAAACATAGAAAACCCCTTAACTAACCCTTGACTTTTCATCTATACCCTTAATAAATACTTCCCATCCTGATAATATTCAGCAAACTTCTTTTCCTGCAGAAATTAAATTCAAACATTAGTCAAAAATTTCATAATTTAACCAAACTTATATCAATCAAATAATCTTTTTAATTTTTGAAATATTTTAAGAATAATAAATTCTCTCCGACAACGGATTATGCATAACCTAAGATTTTAAAGATTTTTTCATCAAAGAAATGCATGAATCATCTTACATGGGTCATAGAGGCATACAGAGCACCATTTTTCCTTGCAAAGATTTCTTCTTTTGGCCACACATGAAAAAAGATATTGCACATTATGTTTCTCAATGCATTGTATGTCAACATGTAAAACGCCATCATGGTAAACCATTTGGATTATTAATGCCACTTCCCATTCCGAATGAACCATGGGAACAAATCTCTATGGATTTTATCATAGGTCTTCGTACCAGCTCATCACATAATGATATGATTTGGACAATAGTTGATAGGTTTAGTAAGTATGCATATTTCATTCCTTGAACAAAAACTTTGTCTGCACCTCACGCTACAAAATTATTCAGTAAATGCATTTTCCCACATCATGGATATCCTAAAGTAATATTATCTAATCCTGATATTAGATTTTGTAATCAATTTTGGATTGCCTTATTTCAACATTTTGGTTCTAAAATAGATTTTAGCTCTGCATTTCATCCTAAAAGTAATGGACATAGTGAGGCTACAAATAGTACTATTCTTGATTTATTGCATTGTTATTCATTAGATAATTCCACTAACTGGGATGAAAAGTTGCCATCCTTCAATTTGCTTACAATAACACCACACACCACTACTAGGTTTGCACCTTTTGAACTTGTTTATGGTAAAAAGCTTCCCACTCCCATGTCAATCACCCAAACTGATATTCCGATGACTGATTCTATTGTTCAAGGTCACATTTCTATACTTCGTGATGTTCACAAGCACATTAGGAAAAGTCAAGAACGTTATACACAAAATAACAATACAAAATGATTAGCCAAGGAATTTAAGGAGAATGATATTGTATGGTTACATATTATTAAGAGATGTCTAAAAACTATTCTGTAGCATCCTAAAATTAAACTTGCACCACGCTATTATGGACCGTATTGCATTATACTAAAAATTAATGATAATTTATTAAGATTAGATATACCATATCATTGGAATATACGTAACATGTCTTTTCATATTAGTTTACTTAAACTATTCAAAGGAAATTTACCGCTCACTCCACTTCTTGATGACCCTGCTTTTAATTGAAGAACAATATGAAATCTTCGTTCTTGACAAAACAATTGATCATGATGTCACTACTACATGCACAAGTACTCAATATCATCGATATTTAGTTAAGTACACAAATCACTCTATTGAAGAATGTCAATGGATACATAAAACAAAATTAACACCCTATTATGACCACTAAATTTCTGCATATCATACACAAACACATTAATGTGACTCTTCTATGAACATTTCCATGCATATGTTTTTACATAGAACATGCTTTTTTTGTTCAGTGATGGAACATGGACTGGCCATCCATGTTTATTTTTAGTTTATCGACTAAGGTTAGTTGCTTTTTCAACTAAGAGGCGTGTTATGAATTATGGAATGTTTTGAACAAGGAATTGTTGGAGTTTTAATTTATTAGTGTATTTATGTGTTTTGGTGTTTTTGATATAGTAGCTAAAGGCCGTGAGGGCATGAAAGGCATGAAAGGGTGGACATCAATAATCGGATTTATAATTTATATTGATTGTAAATAAACCCACGTAAAGGGTCTATGATTAGCAACACTTAGTAAAGTAGTGGTTAGAATAAGGGTCATTGCAGACTATAATTTTTCATATTAAAAGCAAAGGCTTTCTACAAATGCTACCGGCTTTTACTTTCATGCATGCTCTCATGTAGCCACTATTTTAACATAATAAAAAACTCCTATAAATACATTCACTCTGTGGAATGTCGAAACAGAGTGCATGGGGGGAGATTGCACCCAATACTGCATTCTGTCTCATCTCCTGGCGTGTCTATTTTTTGAGTGTTTTCACGAGGATGCATAAAACTGATGTTTTGACATTCACATTTTAGTGGGATTTCAAAACGTATTACTTTCTCGAATGATTTTTTAAAAGATTTAAAAAAACACTTGCAACACATGCATCAAAAGTGAACCATTCTAGCCAATACCTACTAAAAATGATATTTAGAAAAAAAGATCGTCTTTTAATTTTTATATATGCAATTCATGATGAGGAGAATAAATTCTCTTCATGTTTTTTCTAGAAGAGAGAGAAGATTCGTGTGATTAAGGCAATCCCTACTCTACCACACTTAAAGGAATGATGATGTACCATTTTTTGAAAACGATCAAGGTGTATTGATGATGTAGGCACTGATGGCCTTCTATGGTACCTATCATTAGATTTTGGCATGAACATGAACCTTGGGAGCATAAGCAAATACCATGAGAGAGGAGAAAAACTTTTGGAGGGAGAAAGATTCCTAATAAAGAAGAAGAAATGTACACTAATGGTCCATATAAAGAGGAAGAAATGATCCTCAATGGTCTATATAAAGAGGAGGAATTGTGCCCCAATGGTCCACATAAAGAGGAATCAATGTGCCCACAATGGTTGCAGTTTTTTTTACGCACAAGAGTAGCAAAATATACTTACGACAAATCATCACTACTTAGAAAGAGAAGAAAGGATTGTGCTTCTCTACTTTGAAGGATCCTTTTCACTTGATGTATGGCTCTACTAGGTTGGACATGAAATGTGGATGGGAAATGAAGATGTCGATGGTTTATGTCCTTATGAGCTTAGAACATCTCATGTGATCTTCTCAAGCACTTGAATTTGCAAACACTAAAATATTCCCAAACACAAATGTAATTGTGAGTTTTATAAGGAAGATACCCATATGCAGAGAGTGCCCTAATTCAACTAAGGGAACCTAACTAACATTATATGTGTATCGAAGAGAAAGCATATTGCTGAATTTCCATATGCAAATATGAGAAGGGTTTGAAGAGACATATTTGAGTTATCAGGCAAGAAGGTCATCTCATGGATGGCGAAGAGGCAACCTGAAATTCCCGTAGCATCGACAAAAGATCAATACAGATCGTTAGCACAAGGTACATGTGAGATCATGTACCTCAAAAAGCTTATGATTGAATTAAATTTGCATGTCAGTCAATTTCCAATCGTGTGAAAACATGAGTATTGTGTACCTATGTGCCAATCCTATGTTCCATGCTAAAAATAAAAACATAGAGGTACATTATCAGCGCATCTAAAAGAAAGTGTTGGGTAACGTGGTACAAGTTCAACACATAAGTACCAAAGATGAGTGTGCTAACATGTTCACCAAAGCATTGGACTCAATCAAGCTAACAAATCTCAAAAGAGGCATTGGAATGATGAAGCTAGGTTGAAGACTTGAAGGTTGAAGTTTAAGGGGGTACCGTTCCAAATCAAGCTCTAACCTTAGGAGCATATGAACGTCTTGGATTGATAACATTTGGAGCAATGTGAAGCAAGGATCCACACATGAGTTCTCGTGTCCAAAACTGAGTTTGAATCCCCCTAATAACTCTCAAATCAATCACCTATCACACTTAGGTGTGATAAAGACTACATTCTAGGAAAAGAGCCTCCTATAATTAAGGGAATATTTTTAAATTTATATAAACACAACTTGTTGTTCAAATTATGAGGATCCCATATTTACTATCACTTTAAAGACTTGCATAACTAGATCCCTTGCTAATCAAGCCCCCACTTGATTAAGGATTTTCATCATACTTTGAGTAGTGATGTCTCACACTCTTGAGTTAACTAAGGATTATTATTGGATTTGCTAATCCTTTTGTATCTATTTCTTGTAATCTTTGCTGTTTTAATGATCTATAACTATCTTCTAGAGTTGAATTGAAGCTCAAGTCTCATCTCTATATAATCTGCGAAAAATCAAGTCTTGATTGATAAGTGGCCTCTATGTGCATACCTAGTGAAGGCAATAAGTAGTTTGCCATAGAGGCATTGCTTCTCATAGCTAGAGCAAGTATCCTAAGTAAGATAACTTGCATTAGGAGGATCACATGATCTAGTTTGAGTGCACAAAGTTCTCACGTTCATTCCATAGAAATATAGAGTATTATCAATTCACATGAACAAAGGTATTTGTGAACATAACTGTGAGGCCATTCATGCTTAAAGTTGCATAACAGAAGTGTACATTCTGATGGGAGAAATCTCTAGATCTTTTCTCAAACCTCTCATCACAAGATCAACTACCCAGTACACTTTATTGGTCACAATCTCCCATAACATCTTGGTAGACTATAACAACGCTCAAGGGAATTAAGTATCACTAGACTAGAAACCCTAATAACACTAGACTAGAAAACTTTAGAAATCCCTTAAAAAACCATGTAAGGGCTATTATTTTCAACAATGATGTGAAAGGACTGTCCGAGAAATCCTCACTATATCATATGGGAAAGTGAGAGTGATAATTGCATAAAGAACGAACAAAGAAATCGAAACAGGTTTCGATGCATCTCTTTCACCCCATGATAAAATTGTAAAAATACTAAAATAGTAAAAACAAGATCCTGAAGAGATTGGAAATAACGAATTCACTAGATTCGAAGTAGAGCTTCCAAATATTCCAACATCATCCATTTTCGCTTGCAACAAAATGTATTATGACACCTTTAACAATATTCCACAATCCATTTGTAACCAATACATCTTGCCAAATGAGGTAGTTGCAACCAAATGAACATATAGAAATACATCACGCCTTAATCTAAACTATGGCTATTGAACGTACATATTGCAAAGGTGCAAAAACGACAATGCGAAATCTTAGCAATTTGCAAAAGTAAGCAAGTTGTGTTGATGATGCACCTCAAGAAGCATCACTTATAAATAGCGTGAGGATGGAGACGAACCATATGAGTTTAGGGACAATGATTCCTCACAAATCTCAAAAAATACTACCTAATGTTTGTGATTGTCAAAGTATGTTGGCTACTTTTCCTAGAAAGACATTTTGAAAGATAAATGTTATGGGAAAAAGATTCTTGCATATTCAACGATGTAGCACATGTTGCTTTTGAAATATACTCAAACGAATGAGCCATTCTCTTAGGCATATGCTCATGAAGCTCTATTTTGTAAGGCCCCCCAATCGACGAGAATCCATGTGACGATGTTCGACATCAATAGCTCCCCTAGTTTGAGGTGAGATGAAGTATAGAGTAGGCCATAGATTTGGAGGGTTTCTTCTAAGCCATCGGATTTTTAGTTGATCCTATGTGAGTATCAGCCAAATTCAAGGGCCAAAAACAAGAGTAGTTTTCTCAATTGGGGAAGGGTTTATCTGATGTGGGCCATTGGATTTATGTGTGTGTGTGTGTGTGTGTTTTGGTAACCTCTCCATGGTAGTGGCATTGCTCGAGTAGTACACACACATGAAAAGTGGATGAAGTTGATTGGATGAAAATGAGTCTCTTCTTAAAAAGTAAAGTAAAAGTTTACATTCATGAGGATGCACAAAATTGATGATGTGGCATTTTGCATTTGTTTTGGAATTTCAAAACGTAGCACTTTCATGAAATGAATCTTTGAAAGACTTCGAATGAAAAATCACTTGCAATAGTTATTGAAAATAAGACTTAGAGAATAAGGAACTCTCAAGGTAATTACTCTGACGCACCTTAAGGATGTAGCAAATAAGTGTTTTCTTTTTGAGGAAGTTCGGCATGAGGTTATTCTTGCAAACTTTAACTAATAGAAATTACAATTGTACAACTGAAGGCACCTGGCACCCCCATATCCCACAAAGCAGGGGTTGTTTATAGATTACTAGAGAATTTCACAAAGAAGGTTGATAACTTCCTTGTCCCCCTCATGTGCGGCTCACTTGTTTTTTATCTTATTGCTCTCTAGGAAGAACACTTTATGATGTCTGAAGGGCAAGGGCTTCTTATGCTTGGAAATTCTTTTTCTTAAAAGGAAACGAGGTTTTTTGATTGATCATTCTTTAGGTCGGCTTCCAAAGTTGACTGCACACCTCTCTTTCCATAACTTCCATGTAGTCTCCCCTCTTATAGCATTCCATAATGTTGAGGAACATCCGATTGCTTCACCCATCAAAGCTTGCTTCCAATTGAGTTGTGCCTATAACAACATGATTCGCTCAAGGGCCTCCATAACTAATATTGATTTGAGGCATGGATAGAAGAGGTGTTCCAAGTCCTCCAAGCCACAAGGGCATCCTTTGCACCACGGGGGGACCCCGCAAAGTTTATTAGCTTTTATGTTGTTGGAAATTCCAAAGTGTAGGATTTACCACATAAGCACACACATTTTTATCTCAATGAGGGTGTGCCAAAGGGATTGGAAGTGAAAGTCCCACCTCCAGCAAAACCAATCCAGACATCACTTCCTATTGAGCGTGATATGAAATTCTGCATCTCTCTTCAATCTTAGAATTTTTCTCGAAGCTATTGCCATTGTGCCATCTTAGGGTAGACCCTCAGGATGAGAAGAAGACATAGAACTCCTAATCGAGATAGAACTCTTAATATGTGTGTTTGCTTGCACATAAATATAACTCTTAATCGAGATCGAACTCTTAATTTCCGGCAGTTGTATAAAGTTCGGCGTGTGTGAAAAGAATGTGCGCCAAACACAAAAGAACGTGCTTCGTCCGTCCTCTCTACTTATAAATAAAACTAACTGTGCATTTTATGTCATTCAATCAGTAGTAGCAACAGCGTGCAGACCCTGTTTCCGAGAGAGCGCAAAGGAAGTCCTCCTGTGATCCAAGGGAATACTGCGCAGATACAATGGCGACTGGTACATACGAGGCCTCACACGACCGTTTGATGAAGCTCAAAGAAGTACTCGATCTTCTGAGGGCTTTCGGGGCTGAGAATGAGGACGAGGAAGACCGGGAAATCAAGGATTCGCTATTGCTGATAGATGAAGTGATGCTACATTTTTCTTGCGAAGACACTTGCAAGCTTCTAGAGAGCACAAAGATTGGAAGAACGGTTAATGAGCTCAGGAAACACCCAGCCACCTGCGTAAGCCAAATCTCGAAGAAGCTGGTGAGCTCATGGAAGGGGCTTTATTTCGCGAACCTAAAGAAAATCAGAAGCAGCTCAGGTGAAGTGGTGGAACAGAAGCAGCAACCAAATGTGACAGTACATCATCATCAGCAAATGCCATCCGGAAAAGCCGAGAAAAGCTTCAGAGATACCGAGAACTGTCCACATACAGCAGCAGATAAGGCTTTCACTCCAGCGCAGCACCCAGCAGAAGAAAATAAGAAGAAGAAGATGCATATTGCTCTGGATCTCCGAGTCAGGCGCCAATCGTCTTCTTCTTCAACACTGTCCAGGGAAGAAGAAGTTGGAATGAAAAGTGAACATCATCTGCAAAAAGGATCATTGGGCTCGAGCAGTTCCGAAAGGGCAGGTCTAGGTCATGAATAGAAGATGGCGGAGTCGAAACGAAAGCTTTGCATGGGCTATGCAGAAGAGCGCGAGCTAAAACGACAGCGCTCCACCCAAATGCTGCAAAGAAGTCGGCTCCCACTGTCGTCACGTTCCAAGATTTGATTGACGGCTGGCAAACATTCGTGACTGGCTGGTCACCGCATGCAGATAGCCTTTTCCGGTGTATGGCTCTCTGTCTGTCTGGTTGGAAACATGCATCTGTACTACTACTGTACGAAACGTGGCTTCAATTCCTTTTGTTTCAAACTGTCTCAATGGCAGTGAACAAATTTTCCTGTATTCTTGTATTTTCCAAACGTCTCAAATCGATTATCATCCATTGATGCCCACACAAACATTGTTGTCAAATGATTGTATTGTTTATGAAGTACAGCTTCGTGCCAAATGATTGTGTGAATTATCTGTGATTTCTAGGAGGTCTGGTATGAAGTACAGCTTGCCAAATGATTGTATTGTTTATGAAGTACAGCTTGTCAAATGATTGCTTGAATTATCTGTGATTTCTAGGAGGTTCTGGTATGATGTACAGCTTGTCAAATGATTGTATGGCTTAAGAAATACAGCTTGTCAAATATTTGTGTCAATTATCTGTGATAGCTAGGAGGTCTGGCGTGTGTGTGTGTGTGTGTGAGAGAGAGAGAGAGAGAGAGAGAGAGAGAGAGAGAGAGTCGCCAGGATCTTCCATAAGCTTCTTCTTGTAGTGAGCATTGTCTGAGGATGAGTTCATAAAAAGATATGATTCAGCTAAACAGAGGGCCAGTCTAAGTACTAACTAGAAAACAAGTCCATTCACTCAATCAAGAATAGCTGCCTATGCATTTCTTTCATCCCATGAAAGGTCCTCTTTAGTAGCTGGGGACAACATGCTCAACACCACATGCTTTAGTTGCACTTTGAGCAACTTAAAAGCAGCACGCAGTGCCTCGTGTATGCCCAATAGCCAAGACATACATTCACACACACACACACACATCATTGGAGAGGCTGTTCGCTTATACTGGCTTTAGATACTACATTCTTAGCATTTGAGATTAGAACAAGATGTATTCAAACTCGTCGCCCAATTTACACCTTTGGCAATCCCTTTCTAACGTGTGTTTTGGCTATGACTAATTGAATCGAAACATGTTGGATGAACTTAGGAAATGCAACAACCTAATGAGAGCGCTAAAAATTTCAAAAGTTTCCTTAAAATAAGGCATTTTTATGTAAGCCAAGAATATCTTGAGCTTCACGAGTGATACCCTAACCCTCAATAGTTTTGAAGATTTGATTGCACTGAAAACGGACATCAAAGGAGGGTTTCCAACATATTTTTAACGTGGGTACACACTAGTGTGAAGAGGGTCACTTTTTAAAGTTGATCAAAATTTTTCAACCTCTAGTCAATCCTAGCCAATTCTTGTCAACCCTATGTAGTAGAGTGAAGCTTGCAAAAAAAAAAGATGTCAATTTCAATCAAAGGAAGTAGTAGAGTCAAGGAAAAACATATTTTTAGTACCTCATTTGTGTCCTTGTACAACATCCAAAGAAGGAGTAAACTTGAGGATCTCTTGTTTTCACCACATACTCCTATAAAGCAGTATTTTATGAAGCAGTTACATAACCTAAGCATGGAGGAAGATATTGTTAGGCCGGTAGTGTGATTAATTGTAAAAACACATAATCTTGCTAAACCATTTCGGTGAAGTGTTTATTTATTCCAAGAGTCTAATACATAAAAACATCGCACGATTGAGAGTCTGGCATGACGAGTTTGCACGGATTCGGTTGCTCTAAGAGGATAGGTATGTTGATAGACTTGGACTAAATTCTTGTTCTATGTGGATTCTTCTTGTCATTATCGTTGTTAGAGTTTGGTTAAACTTGATTTGTACGTTTGGTTATTGTTAATTCAATGATCACTGTGCCAATCCCATGGAAGTTGATAAGTTATTCAAATTTTATATCCAATAAGTGATGTTTTGATAGTGGTACTCGCATTCTGTATTGTGCGGTGATTCATATTTGTTTGTTTGATATACTGTGGATCATCTCTATAATTATATGTAATTGATATGTTCATAGTTTCACTAAAATGGTTCAACAAAATTATGTGTTTTTACAGTTAATCACATTGTCGGCCTAAAAGTATCCAAGACCACTTAACTAGAAAGGAGGATTTAGTGGATCAATTCATCAACATGGATATGACTCTTCATGATCAAGAACTTTTACCTCTCCATCACTCATGTTGTTTGGACTTTAAGAAAACTACAAAAAATGTTTCTATAAGAAAGAGTATCTATTATCAACCTAGTTTTGCAAGACTCCATGCAAGACATAGCCCTCCCTAGTAAGATTAAAGACAAAGGTAGCAAATGGAAGGACAAAGATAAGAATATGGGTAATTCCTCAAATTTCAATTCTAGCTCCAATAGTCACAAAGGTAATAACTCTAATTCCACTAAAGATTCTAAGGAATCAAAGACCTCTATATCTAATCTGAAAAAGACCTTTAAGAAAGAGAACAAAATCCATTGTAAGAAACTTGGTCACTATATTGAGGAGTGTAAATTTAGATTACAAAAAGATTAAGGAAATCTAGTACATGAAGAGTCTAATCATAGTGATCATAAGAATAAGCTTGAAGATAACAATATGATAAGTGAATTTGAACAAGACCTTGTTTGTAATGAACTAGAGGATATTTGGACTCACAACCTCTCAGGTAGGATTGTGATCGGCTAACCACTTGCCCCAAAAGCCATGGTTGAAGATTAGTTCGTAATCCTCCCTCTTAGAGTGTATTTTAAGCATCAGCCTTGAAATCAGCAATATGCTTCTCAATAGGACAAGTGAGTAGCATGTCGTCAACATAGACAACAATGATCAGAAGCACATCATTAGCACGCTTAACATATAAGGTGCTTTCAGTTGGACTGTTCTCAAAACCATGTGCAACCAGATAGGCATATATCTTCTCATACCAAGCACGTGGTGCTTGCTTTAAACCATATAATGCCTTCTTTAACCTGCACACCTGGTTTTCATGCCCTTTCTGCACAAAGCCACGGGGCTGAAAAACATACACTTCTTCATGTAAGTCACCATTCAGAAATTCTGTTTTAATGTCCAACTGATGTACATTCCAACCATGATGAGCTGCAAGTGCACAAATGCTAGGAACACTAGTCATACATCATGTAGGTGCAAAGGTCTCATCAAAATCAATGCCTCTTTCCTGCACATAACCCTTTGCAACAAGCCTAGCCTTATACTTGTCAATTCAGGTTTACGCTTCAGCTTGTATACCCACTTAGTGCCAATGGCCTTCTTGCCAGGAGGCAAGTCACATAAAGACCATGTACCATTCTTCGTTATAGCATCATATTCAGATTGCATAGCAGCCATCCAATTTTCTGAATTCTATGCTTCATCAAAAGAAACAGGCTCATTCTCATCACAGAGAGTAGACGCAGCCATAACATAGCAATCTGATGCAAAGGAGGCACTAGGAGAGCCTGACCGAGTACGATATGACAAAGGTGTATCTAATTTGCTGTCACGCAAAGTCTACACTAGCCATTTTGGCATAGTTTTTGTCTGCTCAATATCATCTCTCTCATCAACAAGTGCATCATGTAAATCTGCATCAGAAATGGAATGATCTGCATCATGATATGAAACCTACAAAGGCTGAGAAGTTGCCTCATTAGCACCAGCACTAGACTATCCACCTATAAAAAGAGGCATCAAAGTATCATACATGTCTTTGGAGCTAACAGATGTCTCCTTAGTACATGAAAGCAATGGCTGAATAGCATCTTCCACAAAGACAACATCACGGCTATTCAGAATGCGTTTAGTCTGTGGATGATACAGACACTAGCCTTTACTTTCAGAATTGTACCCAACAAAAATACATTTTACTCCCTTATCATCCAATTTTCTGCAATGTTGTTCAGGCACTAGTGCATATGCCAAACAACCAAAAACACGCAGATGAGCAACAGATGGCTTGCGGTCATGCCAAGCCTCATATGGAGTGATAGACTGCAGCGCTTTAGTGGGACACCTGTTCAGTACATTTGCTGCACACATGATAGCCTCGAGCCAGAAACTATGTGGTAAAGCCTGACTCTTGACCATGCACCTCGCCATCTCCATGAGTGACCTGTTCTTTCGTTCAGCAAATCCATTCTCTTGAGGTGTGTACGGCACTGTACACTGGTGTTTTATCCCACGTTCAGCTGGAAATTCATTAAAATCAGATGACATATATCCCCCCCCTCGATCAAAACGGAGGGTGCCCATTCTACATGCTGACAGATTTTCAGCCAAAACCAAAAACTGTTTAAAGCACATGAACACTTCGGACTTTGCTTTGAGTGGATATACCCATGCATGCCTGGAAAAATCATCAATGAAAGTCACGAAGTAAAGGTAATTTCCAAAAGAGGGTGTCTTCATAGAACCACAGACCACTATGTACAAGCTGCAATTTTTGTGTAGCCCAAACTGAACCATCTTTTGGAAAGGAGGAATGCTCCATTTTGCCCAAAATACAGCCTTCACAAACATGTTTTCTAAGTGCCTCAAGTCTGGGCCAAGAGGACACCATTTTAGATTTCTGCAGGCATAGCAACCTAGCAAAATTCAGATGACCAAAGTGTGCATGCCAAAGCTTTGCATGTGACATAGCCTGAGAATCATTTGCTGCACATGCCAAATCATTTTCAAATCTTTCATAGTCTATGAGCTTGTATAGCCCACGACATAAAATGCCAGAAGCAATAATCACATCACCATTTGACAGATCATGAACTGTACACCTGTCATCAACAAATTTCACAACCAAGCCAATCTTGGCTAATGCAGAAACTGATAACAGGTTCTTTTTGATCCCTGGCACAAATAAAGCATCTGACAAAGTGAAAGAACTACCATCAGCAGTAGTCAAAATGATCTTACCAACTCCCATAATAGGATAAGAGGAGTTGTTGGCGCATGAAACAGTATTCCCTGTAGGGGCAGGCTCGAGTGCAGAGAAGAAACTACGCTGCGAGGTAATATGTTTGGTTGCCCCACTGTCAAAATACCAAACATCTGAGTCTACTGCAGACATGCACTGCTCATGAGAAGATGGGTCAAAACTGCAGACACTAGTAAACGCCCATTCTTCTTCCTACACAAGATTTGCAGACTCTGTTTTTGGTGTAGAGGCCTCTGCAACAACCATTCCAGCCTCTTTCTTCTTTGCCTCTTTAGCAGCCAGTTTTGGACAGTTCTTTATGATATGCTCATTCCCTTTACAGTACTTGCAAAACAATTTCTGCTTTTCTGATTTCTTCTCATCTTTATCCTGGTTCTTTGAATGTACAGCATTTGCAGATTTCTGCTTACTAGTAGAAGAGCTCCATTTTCCTTTGCCCTTCTAACTAGTCAAGAAAGCTTGATCTGCAACACGCATAATGGACCTGTTCTGCCTGGACTGATCTTCCTGCAACAGAGCACAGACTAACTCCTCAAATGACAAGGCATTTGGATTGCCTTTCATCATCAAGCGAAGAGTAGAAGCCAAACTCTGATATGAATCAGGAAGACCATTCAGAACGGTCTGCACAAGTGAGCTATCTGGTATAACCTCATCAGCAGAAATCAACTGTTCCTTCAAGTCTTTGATCTTCTTTAGGAAACTATCCATAGAATCACCTTCATTCATGTGCTCACTCTCCAACTGTTTTTGGAGATAAGCAACACGAGCCTCATTCCTAGCTTGGTACAATGTGGTAAGTGTATCCCAAGCATCCTTAGCTATTCTGCAAGAGCGAATATGAGGAATAATGGCACATTTGACAGACAAAGCTATCAATGCATGTGCCTGGGCATCTTTGCCATCCTAGCGAATCTGCTCTACAGTAGGTGCAACAGAAACAGGAGCACGAACATGAATCTGCAAAGTATCATCCTCGACACCATCTTCATCAGCTGTAGCACCTGTATTCGTAGTACCTATTGTTACAGGTGTAATAGGACCTCTTTCAAGACCCTACACAATGTTCCACAATCCTTTTGCAATCAATACATGTCGCATCATATAAGCCCATAATGGGTAGTTGGTACCATCCAACTTATCCTCAACAGCCAACATACAGAATACATCACTCCTTTCAGCCATGGCCGGTGACTAAAATACCTTGATGCAGAAAATTGAGTGTATCTCAAAAAGTTGAATAGAATTGCCCAGACGAGTTGTGCTAAACCTGTAGCAGACTTTGAGACGCTTATACTGGCGAGCAAAAATAGGTATATACCTTTGGCACAAAAAGATGAAATATCCTACATAAGCGCTGCGATAGTGTGTTCGGAGGCCGAAACGAGCTCATATCGCGATTTCGACACCACAAAACGAAGCTGTTTTGAACTCGGAAACACCGTGAGTATGCTCACCAAAAAATGAGCAAATCTGAGACTACAAACGGAGGAGTGTCGACGTCGCCCTAGATGAAGCGACGACCTGCTCTGATACCAATTGTTGGAGTTAGACGTCTGGGGAAGCACACGAACAACACAAGGAACAAGAAGAAGAAGCTTGGAGCACAACACACAATACTGAATGTATTACTAGAGAATGTAAAAAGATATATAGCGCATTAGGGCAATAGGCGTATATACAAGCCGGGGGAAAAAAACCTCCTAAAGAGGGAAAAAAGTGCCCCGACGGTCCTAGAGTGTTCACACACATCACTACCTAAATATATCAACACTCTGTAGTCGAGACACATCCTATAAGATCCATCATTGTTCTTTACCAGAAGAACTAGTGTTGGAAAGGGTGAATAGCTCAGTCTGATCACCCCTTTGTTTAAGTACTCATCCACGACCTTGTCAACTTCATTATCCTCTTGGAAGCTCATCTGAATTGGTGGACATTGAGTTGTAGGACTCGCTCCTAGTACCAATATGATTCTAAGCTCAATGTTCCTTCAAGGAGGCAAACCCGAAGGTAATTCTTTCAAAAACAGCTCCTGGAATTTTGCTCTTACTTTATGTGAAAGTACATGAGCATTCCAACTAGAGTTTCCATGACTACACAAATCCATCACTACACATGATGAATACACAAAATAAAGAAAGTAAATATACTTACAATTGATCTTGAGCAACTTGGTAGCGGTCATCAATCATGTCTCTTAGAGATCTCGCTCTCCATACATTAGTAGTTGCCTCTGCTCATGCTCAAACTAATAAACATGCAAAGAAAAGTCTATGACTGGTCGTTTGCTAGCATGCCACTTTTTAATTAGGACTACATCAAAACGTGCCAGTCATGCTAGGCCGAAACTAATAACATTGTGTGTAGACCTAGTGTCAAAGACTACCTTGATAGGTTGTCCTTCCATGACTCCTCTCATGAAAATGAGCTCTCTGTCTAGGAACTAGTATCCTTTCTGTGGCACTCGCAAAAGTACAGTGTCTAGCATAGTAGGAACCGTCTTCATGACCATCATGGCCACTATGGCAGATGATATCTGGGATGGGCAATCATCAGAATATTTATCTCCATAACTCTCTACCTATGTAGGATTGATGACTATCGTAGCTACTATTTTTTTCTTCTTAGGAATCCTTAAAAATGTCTTGTCCCAGACATCCATAGCACAATCCCTCCTTCATTTCCTTCTCTTTTTGCTGAGGGGTAAGGATAGACTTATTGTATGCCCTGGATAGACTTATTGTATGCCCTAGATGGACATATTGTATGCCCTGGATAGACTTATTGTATGCCTTGGATAGACTTATTGTATGCCCTGGATAGACTTATTATATGCCCTCTTAGCTAGAGCAGGCTCTTTTCGTTTTCCTTATGAAACTATCTTGATCATGTGTACTTGTTTAGCCTCTTTCTGAGGCTGTGCATTGATCAAGCCAAGAGTGGATGTGTAAAAGGTTGAACTCATCTTAGTCCATGAGGACCTTTGCCCTAAAAGCCTATGCCCTTGTGGCCATCCTCACAAACTAGAGTCATCTCCATGGCTTATGCCAAGGAGTGACACCTCTCCTTCCTCACTAAAGGTCGGATAGTTTCTCTAAATCCCAAGACAAAGTTGTGGACCAAGAGAAATTGTAGGATAGAGTCAGGTACTTTGGGACATACCCCTATATACTTATCTGAGTTCTCTTGAAATTTTTGGTTTTTATAACTGATAGAAAACCACATTTCTAGTTCTCTAGACCTGTTGTCAGGCAATACAAATTTGATGTAGAAGAAGACTCTAAATTTCTCCCATGTCATGGGCTTTTGCAACCACTAGTCTTGGCACATCCTTCTATTCGAAGTTTTTCGAGTCACTGTGGTTGGAATTTTGTAATGGGGAGCATGTGCTGGATGGTTCCCTTGATTTTGACATTGAGGCTACAAAATGTGTGGACAATATGAGGTTCTTTATTATCAACTCAACTCTCAAAGCCAAGAAAAGGGATTTTAAAAGGGTGCGACGGTTTGCGATGATATTAGTGTTTGGGCATGAACAAAAAGAAGGATGCAACAGTATACACTTTGACTGTTACGTTGACCTCTATGAAGAATGTCTTTCATTTTATGGAAGAATATATGGTGCTGAAGGTGATAATTTTGGAACTAGTCCAGAATATGTCAATCCTTTGACAAGCTGCAACCTTTGCTTTTGGAACCCATTGCACTTTCAATACAAGAAACTAAAAGAAGGCAAAATAGGGTAAATGCTAAACCCAAGAGGTCAAAAAGGGAAAGGAACAATCGATGATGCCACTAGTCAAGCAAGTCAAAGTGGTGAATAATACATTAGAAAAAAGGGAGAGCAACATCATTACTTACATATGCAAAGCAATAGATGAGAGAACATGGAAAAGCTTGTAGGAGGTAGAAAACTGAGTTGTGAAGCGACGAAGTTCAGTCCAACCAACTGGCATAGGACTAGCCCTTGAGCTTATGGAGATTCAAATAGACCTTATAGCATGCGATAAGTGTAATGAAATGCACTATGTACTTTTGAGAATCAAGGAGAAAGAGTAAATACAAAACAAATAGGTTTGTGCATTGACTAGCTAAAAAAATTTACTATCTTGGATGAGACAATCAACTTCAAATGCTCATAGCAGCCAACATGATTACAATTGGGAGAAATACTTTCAAAGGAGTCATAAAAATATGATTTAGTGTATAGAATGCACAAGAGCACAAGAAATAAGCAAAATATGCTTTTGGAATGAACTTGACACTCAACAGTGGTACCTCCTAGTTTTCAGGAATGCACAGAGATAGATCTTGAGATAGAAAAATTGAGATTTCTCCCAATCTGCTAAACCAAATGCTTTGAAATTAATACACACAAACTAGACACTAATAACTTTCCAATTAGTGCCATCCAATGTGGAGATCTATAGAGAGAGTAACAACCTCTGCAAGCTTACTAATGTCAAAGAAGATGATGTAGAAAAATGAAGGAGCAAGACAATGATGGCCACAAGTGTATGTATATTACTTCCATGTAATGTACAAGTGATTTGAAGTATTTATATAGTCTCTTGAAGTGCTCCAAGACTTCTACAAGTGGATTTCCAATTTACATGCAGGTGGGATTAGTTGTTGGAGGGAATCAATTCACTTCCTACAATCTAGGAAACATGAAGATCTAGTTTGTTCTACGTTTAGGTGATTGATTGATTCAATGACTGCAACTCAAGCACCTCAAAATGTGGACGTTTAGCTCTCTTTTTCTCATTTTACATGTGTGAGGCTCTAGGCCTTTACAATGGTAAATGACCCATAAAAAAGCTTAAAAAAAATACAATAAATGAGCATAGGTAAAAGAACGCTTCAATGGACATTTTAGCATAATCCAAATGATAGCTTTTTGATTTAGATCAAATCCACCGCAATAGTAGTGTAATATTGATGTTCCAATAGGTCCCCCTCAAGCTAGAGTATGATTCATTCTTCATTCTGTAATAGGTTGAATACCTGCCATTGATTTAAATCTACAAAGCTTTATTCCATCAAGTTCTTGTCATCATATCTGCTACTTGGTTTTTTGTTGGAACAAGAGAAACGTCAATCTACTTTGCCATCAGCTTCTCTTTGATGAAGTTGTAATGAACCTCTATGTGTTTTGTTCTTGCATGGAAATTAGGGGTTGCTGCTACATGCATGGAACTTACATTATCTCCAAATATGTGAGGTTTGGAGCTCACGAGTCCCAAATTGTATATAATGCTTTTAACCATATTTCCTCTTGAGTTGCTATGGTCAAACCTCTCTAGTCATATTCAGCTCAGGATAACGCAATTGTTAGTTGCTTCTTGGAACTCCATGACACTAGGTTTGAACCTACAAATGCTAAGTAACCAGAGGTACTTCTTCTATCATCCTTAGCTCTTACCCAATCTACTTCTAAACAAATTTTGATATCCAAATGTGAAGGGTAAAGATAGAATATACCGTCATTGATTGTACCTTTGAGATACTTAAGTACTCCCTTAGCAACATCCATGTGTGGTCTTCTAGGTGAGTGCATGAATTGACTAAGCACTCCCACACTGTATGAGATGTCACGCCTTGTATGAGTAGCATCTATCAAGCTTTCTACCAAGCTTTGATATTCTTTAATGTATTTAATTTTGTCACCTTCACAAACACTAAATCTATGATTCATCTCCAAAGATGTACTTGCAAGCTTTGTGTTCTCCATTCTAATCTTTAGAAGTGGATCTTGAATGTACCTTCTCTGAGTTAGATATATCCCTTCATGTGTATAAATCACTTGCATACCTAAAAAATATGAGAGCTCACCTAAGTCATTGATTTTGAACTCCTCTTGCATGTGTCTCGTGATCCTTTGTATGCCATTCATATCATCACATGTCACATTAATATCATCTACATATACACATAGGGACATAACCTCATTGTGATCCCTTTGATGAATAGAGAAGGATCTCAGTTGCTAGGTTTGATTCATTGATCTTGAAGGTATATAACCAACCTGTAATTCCAAGCTCTAGGAGCTTCCTTCAATCCATACAATGCTTTCTTAAGTTTGAAAACATAAGATGCATAATTAAGGGTTTCACAACTTAGAGGTTGTGACATGTATACCGCTTCACTTATTCAACCATTTAGAAATGCATTTTCTACATCAAGTTGGAGGATTCTCTAATTTCTTGTAGTAACTACAATTATTAATGTTTTGATTGTAGTCATCTTTACAACTAGTGAGAATGATTCCTCATATTCTATATCATGAGTTTGTGAGCATCCTTTGGCAACTAATCTTGGCTTCTACCTATAAATTGATCCAAGTTTCTTTTAACTTTATAAACCCATATATAACCAATTACCTTTTGATTGGATGACATTGGGACCAAATACCAAGTGTCCATCTACAATAAAGTAACTTTGTGATCTAAGGGTCCAGCCGGTTTAGCTAGATCTTAAAATGGACATCGTTTGGTCACTCATGTGTATGGCCAAAGATCTTGAGACTAGAGTTAAGCATAAGTTCATGTGCTCTCTTAAACAAGTGATCCACTTATCCTAGTGGTTAAGTCTCAAGATTGTGAAGGAGGAGATCTTGCGTTCAAAACTCATGTGGAGCATGGGGAGAGTGTTTTGACCAAGGAGCTCTAGAGCCTTCTAACTCAAGTTAATGTGAGTTAACTTGAGTTTAGTGAGACTTAACACGAGTGGAGAGTACAACCACTAGTGGACTCTAGCGGAAAGTACTAAAGCAGTGGTTGAGATCACTCAAACCACTAGTAGGCTCTAATGGAAGATATTAAAGGAGTGGAGGAGATCGCACATGCACTTGTGGACTCTAGTTCCATTTGTGGTCCTCCTTGATTTGAGCAACTATATACACATGCATAAGGTTTGGAGAAGAGTCATCTTTGTGGCACATGGTGGCCGTAATGCATTGATATCAGAGCCTTATGCAAGCGACTATGGTGACCTTGGTGACTCATCATCTTCCTTACAAGCTTACATAGATCTTAGCAGAGGTCATTTCCTTCATCTTTATGATTGCATATCATTTCAGTGTATTTGTACTTTATGATTGCATATCATTTTAGCATGTTTGTATCTCATGTTCCAAGAAATTCAAGTGTGTTTTTCTCTCATTTGTGAAGAAATTTGCATGCCTCTATCTCTACCTCATGATTTCTTCCCTTAGAGGTGTTGAAAGTATTTTGTCCTTTATCTTTTGGAATGCATGCTACTTTCTGGAGTGCAGAATATTTATCGATCCTCTGACCTCTATGTCAAGCACTAGAAGACATAGCCACACTGTTATGTTGGTCGTATGCACAAAAGTATCGGATGTGGTTTCTATTTCGATTGCAAAAGGGAAAACATTGGCATAGATGTATGTGGGGATCAAACCGATGATTTAAGTCAAGAGATAGAGATGTGCTATCAAACAACTAGTAATACTCTGGTTTCTCAGTCCTATGGAATCGTAGACTTGAACCTCAAATCTTGGTGAGAAGCAGAGGCAATAGAAAAGGATGCGTGAGGGTTTTGTTTTCGAGCTCCAACATGGAAAGGTAAAAAATCTCACTTCTCCATTGATGCCCAAACACCCTGACCAATACAATATAGGCACGTGGGATGGACCCACTATATTCAAATCTTGTAATCTGCACACATTTTTCAATCACCATATGGGCATCACAAAGGATTTCCAAGACAGCATAGACTATTGCATGCATGCTCTAATGTGAATGTTCATGGCAGCATTGGAAAGACATTCAAAGTTTTCCTCATATTTTGTGTCATACTTGAATGCGAGCATGATTTGATGAAGCCTTGTGAGCCGAAGTCGGTTCAATGATTTGGCCTCTAAAAAGCTTTGATTCTTGAGATTTTTGTTTCATCTCAAGATGAGTTCACTCAAAGCACCCCTCACACTTCATCCGATGGCATTAGAAGGGCGATAGCAAGCATAAATCAAGGAAGTTGGATCATGTTTTGGCTTTCATTTCTCTCGAGTGACGAGGGGAAACATTCATTTATGAGCTACATATACAGATGTTGCATCTATATTCTCCCAATCCAAAGAGAAGGGTGAGCAAAAGCTCACAACTGGGATGATTACTAATGAGCTAGAATAGCACCAGAGTCCCCTAGAGTTAGTAGGTGACAAAGCTCACTCTCTCTTCAAGAAAGGGAAGTTAGAGAGGGCTTGGACTACATGCACTGTCTGAAAATTGATAACCAAAATGCTTAATGATGAACTTGAATAGCAGTAGCATTCCTTGTGGGTTTTTTGGACTATTCCTAGACCATGCACTTTTAGTACTAGAATTTAGCCAAGTTTCTTTATGGATCTCAACAATGCTTGTTCCTAATGAAGTATGACAAATCATTGAAGTAGGAGTAGTTAAACTAGGGTCAATGGATGATTAGATGATGATCATGCGAATCCACTTAGAGCAATCTGATGGCTCTTGATATACTATTGTATTTGATTACAATTGTTATGTTGCTATAGTTGTTATGCTGCTATAGTGTAGAACAAAGTCTGCTATAGCTAGAATGTTCTTCAAATGTATAGGCTATTGATCATGTTATTCTAGCATTTAGAAATAAATTGTTCTCCTTTTGGTTTTGAGGTAAACATTTATAATAAAAATAGTTTGAGGTGTTTCTTAGTCTTAGAAATTTTGTGCATGTCTCATTATGCTTGAACATGCTACAATCTAGATGCATGCATGTTTATATGGAATGTGCATGAAAGAGTATGTGAATGTGTGTGTATGTGTGTTTGTTTGCATGTGTATTGTGTATTCTATATTATGCGTGTATGTGTGTGCATCGTGCATGTATGTGTGTGTAGATATACATATGTTCAAATGTATGTATGTGTATATGTGTGCAAGTGTGCATGTGTTTATATCCCTATGGTTAGCGAAGACGATAAGAAGTTTGACCAAGTAATGGAAGAAGGTACCATAACTGAGGATGTTTACAAAGGAAAGATAGCAAAATGTGTGATTAGCATATTGAATGATGTTAAATACTCAAACATATCTATAGCTTTAAGGGAGGTTATCACATAAATCACCTAAATGTTTATATTTCAAATGGAAGCTAACATCCACATTCGCCTATTCTTCTATATTATGAATGGAAACTATCACCAAAATTTGCCAAATTATTTATAATTATTATATGAGATAGCTCAATAAATTTTCCCATATTCATATACTTTTGAGTTAGGGGGATGGTCTTTTTTTTTACCCTCGTAAGGGTGTGATGGGCTAAGCACTTGCCCCAAAAAGCTATGCTTGAGGATTACTTCATAATCCTCCCTCTTAAAGTGTAGTTCAACCATCTCCTACCTATCACTTTATTACATTATCTTTGCCATAATCACAACTTTAGATAAAGAGGAGGTAAATTCAATCTCTTCATCAGCTATTTAGTTAATGGATAGTTGTGCATCTCATCACATCACTCCTATACTACGTTGTGAGAGTTTAGCATAACATCGAGACCTTCTCTTCCTAAAATAGAAGGTTCTTCTCATTTCTTGCAAGTAGAAGTTATCTCTTTTGATGCAAACATCTGAGAATGATGTTCCGAACGACTTGTGGTTCCATGTACTACATTAAGAAGCTAATGAAGTCTATTAAGCGTTCCTAATGCTAGATTGGTAGGTCTAGAGTAGGTTTCTTGCAGCACTACCTCATCTCTAGAATATAATAATCATCTCTTCACAGTGGTATCAAAGCAATTAGTCAACATGGGAGACAGATTTACTTCATGGAGAAGCTCACGGCAAACGAGATTGAAATTTCTTTTGTTCCAACAAAAAAGAAAGTAGTAGATATGATGACAAAGGCACTTGATGGAATGAAGCTTTGGAAAATTAAATCAATGGAAGGTATTTAACCTATTAGAGAACGAAGAATCAAGCATAGTTTAGCTTGATGGGGAGCTATTGGAAAATCAAGTTTCCACTATGCGTGAGGTGGATTTGATCTATACGAGAAAGCTATCGATTGGATTATGCCAAAATATCCATTGAAGCTTTCTTTTACCTATGTTCATTTATTGTACTTTTTTAAAAAGGTTTTTTATGGATCATTCACCATTCTAGAAGCCTAGATCCTTACAAATGTAAAAGGAGAAAAAAAGAGCTAAAATTCCATGAATTCGAGATGATTGAGTTGCAACAATCAATAAATAAATTAATCACCTAAAAGTAGATCAAACTAGATCTTCACTTTTCCTAGATTGTAGGAAAGTGAATTGATTCCCTCCATCATTTGGATTCAGAATCCACTTGTAGAAGTTGTAGAGTGCGTCAAAGTGTATGTAAAGGCTTCAAATCACTTGTACATTACATGGAAGCAATATAGATACACTTTTGGCCATCATTGTGTTGCTGGTTCATTTTTCTACATCATCTTCTTTAGCAACAATAAGCTTGTAGAGGCTATTGCTATCTCTATAGAGCTCCACATTGAATGGCACTCATTGGAAAGGTATTAGTTTCTAGTTTATTTGTATTTGTATTAATCTTCAAAGAATTTGGTTTAGTAGATTGGAAGAACTCTCCATTTTTCTATCTCGGGATCTACCTCTACCCATTCTTGAAAAATAGGAGGTACCACTATTGAGTAACAAGATCATTCCAAAAGCATATTTTGCTTATTTCTTGTACTCTTGTGCATTCTATGCACTAAACCCTATGTGTGTGACTCCTTTGAAATGAGTTTTTCCAATTTCATCAAGTTGGGTGCTATGAGCATTTGAAGTTGATTGTCTCATTCAAAGGTAGTAAATTTTTTGAGCTCATCAATGTGTAAACCTATCTGTCTTGTATTGACTCTTTTTTGTTGATGCTTCAAAATAGAGAGTGCATTTTATTGCACTTATCACATGCCTATAAGGTCTATTTGACTCTCCATAAGCTCAAGGGATGGTCTTGTGCCAGTTGGCTGAACTGAACTTCGTTGCTTCACAACTCAGTTGTCTACCTTCTACAAGCTTCTCCAAGTTCTTTCACCTGTTGCACTATCTATGTGAGTAATGATGCTGCTCTCCCTTTTTTTAATGTATGCTTCAAAGGATTGACATATTTTGGACTAGATTGGAAATTATTATGTTCAGCACCATATATTCTTCCATAAAATGAAAACATTCTTCATAAAGGTCAACATAACAGTCAAAGTGTATACTATTGCACCCTTCTTCTTTGGTCATGCCCACACACTAATGTCATCGTAAAGTTTTGCACCTTTTTTAAATCCCTTTTCTTGGTTTTTATATTTGAGTTCATAAGAAAGCATCTCATATTGTCCATGTGTTTTGTAGCCTCAATGTCAAAATCAAGGGACCCATCCAACACATGCTCCTCATTACAAAATTCCGACCACGGTGACTTGGAAACCTTCCAATAGAAGGATGTGCCAGAACTACTAACGATATTGTGTCTGAAAATAGCCAATGATACTATATAAAGTGCAATATCACCTTCAAAAAATTGGTTAGTAGTTACAACCTCCACTCTACTAGCACTACAATGAATTATATGTATCTACTTTCCATACAATATGAGAACTCATTAAGCGCAGAGGGTTGTCGCCTCTTCATTAGTTTCCATCTGCCACACTTGGCTGCCATCACTTTTCTAGCTCCTATGCCATCTATTCTTTACTCCATAGTAGTATGGTTAAACTCTTCTACTACAACTCTTCTATAATCCATGGGAATCTCTCTCAGCGATTTTGGCATGCATCAAAGAAAACCTCATAGTTTGCTATGGTTTCCCTTTCTTGTTTTTTTTGTATTCCCAAGAGAATCTCTATGGGTGACATTTTGCTTGGCTTCTCTGCATTCCCGATATTCATCTAGAATTTTCGTAATAAGAGGAGACAACAACCCTTGGTTGTGGATCTCTATAGCAAGCCTCCATAAATCTAGGAAAAAATTGGACCATCTGTAGAATTATATTTCATCCATACAAGGCTTCAAGGAATCCATTCGATCGATCCTTTCCTTAGTGCATGTGTGCCATATAGTTTCAGTCCATTTGCATGTGATTAGTTTTTGAATGTCGGAATTTTAAAGTCAGCTTCTTATTAGCTTGTGTGTGTTCATGTTCTCCGATAGAAACTCATCCATGTCAAATTCCAAAAGAGCATGCCATCCAAAGAATTCTTCATGAGCAGCCAAAAACTAGACTACTTCATTCTCCTCCCTGTGGATTGTTTCTATATATCTTCATTTCGAGCCAAAAGATAAAACAAAATGTGGGATGAATGAACTATGTTAGTCCACAATGATCTCACTGAGGGTCATGAATCTCCTCTAAAGTTTCCCTATATCTCAGTGAATGTCTGCTACAACTCTTCCCCTATTTCAACATCATGAAATAATGCTCTATGTCTCTTGTCAGTTGTTGTAATTCCTTAACCTTCCTTCATGCAATTTTCACCTTAGTTGTATGCATAACCTTTATGCAATTTTCACCTCAGTTGTATGCATAATAAAGAAGTTATCTATAGATGTTCCACCTTCACAAGGAGTAATTGTGAGCAAATAACAATGAATCCTTCAATCGTTTTAGCTTTTACACTTCAAGAGCGATAAACGATTGTTTGTTGATTCAAGCACTTGTAATTCCTTGATAACAAGCACCAATATTTTCCATCCATCACAAGAATATGCATATGTAAACCCTACATCATTCCCTTTCTTTGTTCTATATAATATAAGTCATAGGAGAGAGAGTTGCATGAGATCTTGATGCCATGTAAGCGCAACCTTTCTTTCCTTCTCTTCTTTTTTTTTTACAGAATTGTAAACTTGTAATATTTTCTCCAATCCAAGCTTTGTCTATCTATTGACACCTTTTGTTGTAGCTTCATATATCTATCATCTTCTACTCCTCCACCTTCGCTCATAAAGAATGAATTCATGTGAACAAAATCCATTCAAATCTAACCATCTACCATACTGAAATATGTTGAGTTCTTCCATCGCAAGATCATACAGTATAAAAAAAAATAACAGAAGGGATTATTTCAAGATCAAACCTGCCCATGTTTGATGGCATCAACCTCTATCATTAAGGATTCATTGATTTCATTCCAGGAGCTCCTCTATGAATCGGTTACTAATCTTCTTACTTGATAATCTTCATGGGGCTCTTCCATGAATTGTCCAACTACTTTTATATCTTCTCAGTATATTAATCTTCTTTGTCACAACAAAAACAACTGACCATGATTTGACCTTCAAAAGATGGGTATTTCAAGTACATAAACTTGCAATCCCCAAATTAGTGTTTGGAAAAGATGAAGCATTGCTGACCCATAATAATTCCAACTATGTCTCCTCTCTACATGAGGTTATTTCTTCATGAATGAAGAATCCTCCTCAGTACACTTCCTTTGTGTGAAAAATGATTCCTCATATTATCTTCCTTTTTTCCACTAGTCTAGTGTAAAGTCTTGTCTTAATTTGTGCCTAATTCCTAGTCTTCAAAAGAAAAAGGAAAGAACCTCCTCATGACTTGCATGCGCACCCAAAAGAAAACCACTCTATGAGATGATCAGACCATCTCCACAACTATATGAGTTCTATTTCTTGTAGCAATCAAAAACCTGAACTCCAAAAGAGAGATGCAATGCTTTCTTAGAGAGTTTTGTCCCCATATAAGCTGCTAAGCCTTTCAATTTCTTCCTGTTCACCCATAAGAATGTCTTTCGTGGTGGAAGAAGATGTTTCTAGAATAAACATTCTCTCCTAGGACCAAGAGAAACCTCCATTTTATAATCAATCCCAAACTTTAAATCTATCTTCTAACACCAAGAGAGCCTTCATTTCATCTTTCCAGAGCCTTCCTAGAAGAAACAAACTCAAGAACGAGTCATTCATTGCAACATGCAAACTATATAACTATAAGGGAACAATTCAATAAGCAAACGTAGAGAAAACACAACCTCATATAGAGCTTGGGTTCAATATTTTCTCGCTCTTCTTGCTCCATCTTTTTGGCACCTTCACTTGCCTTAGAAGGTAATTTTTCATCATTGCCCTTAATAGGGTCAAAATAGAGATCCAATCCAAGAAACGGTGTTGATAGAACGGGAACATACACTGGAAGCCCTGAATATGAGTGTACAATTTAGGACAAGATTTCCACATATGTTTCTTTATAAAAAATAGTACATTGGGCTAACTTTTCACCTTTAAAACCATAGAAAAATCTATTATTAAGTATTCTTTCCCTTTTAAATTTTCCATCGAGCTAGCATTCAGCCTTATTTTTTGCACTGATCCCTACCTGAGAGGTTGTGAGTTCAAATCTCCTATAGCTCATTACATTGATATTAGAGCCTAGGAGTAGATTTAGGCAAGGTAGATTGACCCAATGACCTCTAAGAAAGGCACTTGAGAACTCTATCATGTGAAAGGGTACTAAGGTAGAAGGCGACGCTTTTAGAACTCTATCCAATAGAGATTTTGGTGCATCTCTCAATCCATATATCCGACTGTACTTTATAGGATACCATTGGAAAGCCCTCAAAATGGGCTCTGAGCTTCTTGTGAGCAAGGTTGAAAGTGTGAAGTACTTTTGAAACCTTGGGTGGAACTTGATTGAGGGTTCAAGATATCGCACATGGGTGAGAACAAGGTTCAAGGTACAAAGGTTGAGCACAAGGTTCAAGACACCAAGGTTCAAAACAAGGTTCAAGAAACTATGGGAGGTTGAGGACGTCAATTCAAGATACCGAGGGATTTTAGGAATTGATCACTTAGTCTAGAGGGATACATGAGTAGATCATTATGGACAATGATTAACTAAGGGGGGAAGAATGTAATAAAGTTATAGGTATGAGATAGTTGAACCATAGCCTTGATAGGTAGGAGATGGTTGAACTAAACTCTAAGAGGGAGGATAAGGAAATAATATTCAACCATGGCTTTTGAGGCAAGTGGTCACCCCATCACACTCCTATCCGAGAGGTTATGAGTCCAAATCTCCTCTAGTTCATTACAAACAACGTCTTGTTCAGATTCACTTATCATATTGATATCTTCAAGCTTCTTCTTATAATCACTATGATTAGACTTTTCATGTATTAGATTTCCTTAATCTTTTTCTAATCTAAATCTACACTCCTCAATATAGTGACCAAGAATCTCACAATAAATTTTGTTCTCTTTCTTAAAGGTCCTTTTCAGATTAAGTATACAGTTCTTAGATTCCTTGGAATCTTTAGTGGAATAAGAGTTATTACCTTTGTGACTATTGGAGCTAGAACAAAAATTTGAGGAATTATCCATATTCTTCTCTTTATCCTTCTATTTGCTACCTTTGTCTTTAATCTTAGTAGGGAGGGCTATGTCTTGCATGGACTCTTGCAAATCTAGGTTTATACTAGATGCTGTTTCTTACAGAAACAACTTTTGTAGTTTTCTTAAAGTCAAAACAATGTGAGTGATGGAAAGGTAAAAGTTCTTGATCATGAAGATTCATATCTATGTTGATGGATCGATCCACTACGTCCTCGATTCTAGATAAGTGGTGTTGGATACTTTTAGGCTAGCAGTGTGATTTATTGTAAAGCACATAATTTTGCTGAACCATTTCAATGAACGTATGAACATATCAATTACATATAATTATAGAGATGATCCATAGTATACCAAACAAACAACTATGAATCACCACACAACACAGAACACAGGAACCACTGTCAAAACATCACTTATATGATATCGAACTTCGAATAACTTATCAACATTTGTCGGATTAGCCTAGTGGTTATTGAATTAACAATAACCAAACTTAGAAACAAAGATTAACCAAACTATAACAATGACAAAAACAATAACAATCCAACTAGAACAATAATTTACTCTAAATCTATCAACAACTGATCCTCCTAGAGGGACCGACTTTGTGCCGACTTGTCATGTTGGACTCTCAAACATGCGAGGTTTTTATGTATAACTCTTCGAACAATTAAACCCTTCACGGAAATGGTTTAGGGAAATTATGTGTTTTTACAATTAATCACACTGCGGGCCTAACAATACTTTCCTCCATCCTTAGGTCATGTAACTGCTTCATAAAATATTGTTGTCTAGGAGTTTGTGGTCAATAGAAGAGATCCTCAAGTTTGCTCCTTCTTTGGATGTTGTACAAGGACAAAAACGAGGTATTAAAAATATGAAGATGGACATACTTATAAAGATGGACTTTCATATAAAAATGCCTTATTTTGAGGAAAGTTTTGGTACTTTCAGGGCTCTCATTAGGTTGTTGCGTTTCCTAAGTTCACCCAGCATGCTTTGATTCACTTGTTCATAGCCTCAATCATTCTCTCTCTCTCTCTCTCTCTCTCTCTCTCTCTCTCTCTTTGGCTTTCAAAACACACGCTACACATGGATTGCCAAAGGTGTACATTAGGCAACAAGTTTGAATACATCTTGTTGTAATCTCAAATGCTAAGGATGTATCTAGATCAAGTTTAAGCGAACAGTCTCTCCAATGACTTTTTGTGTGTGCTATCTATTGGGTATACATGAAGCACTGCGTGCTGCTTTCAAGTTGCTCAAAGTGCCACCAAATCATGTGGTGTTGAGCACGTCTTCCCAGCTACTAAAGAGCAACTTTCATGGGATGAAAGAAATGTAGATGCAGCAATTCTCGATTGAGTGAATAGACTTGTTTTCTAGTTAGTACTTAGACTGTTCAGAAATGGCCCTCTATTTATCATATATTTTTATGAACTCCCGATAGGATGCTCACAACAAGAAGAAGCTTATGGGAGATCCTAGAGCCTCTCTCTCTCTCTGTCTCTCTCTCTCTCTCTCTCTCTCACGCGCACACACATACGCTAGACCTCCAAGGTATCACAGGTAATTCACACAGTTATGTGACAAGATGTATTTCATAAACAATACAATCATTTGACAAGCTGTACTTCATACCAGACCTCCTAGGTATCACAGATAATTCAAGCAATCAGTTGACAAGCTGTACTTCATAAACAATACAATCATTTGACACGCTGTACTTCATACCAGACCTCCTAGAAATCACAGATAATTCACACAATCATTTGACAAGCTGTACTTCATAAACAATACAATCATTTGTCAAGCTTTATTTCATAGACAATGTTTGTGTGGACATCAATCAATGGATGATAACCAATTGGAGACGTTTGAAAAGTACATGAATACATTGGCTGTCTCTGGTGTTCAGGAAAATTTGTTCACTGCCATTGAGACAGCTTTGAAGCAAAAGGAATTGAAGTTTGAGTAATAGCACAAATCTGTAGTGGTGTTAAACAGTTCAAATGGATGTATTGTAAGTATGTTTCCAACCAGCCATACGCCGGAAAAGGCAGCATGCGGTGACCCAGCCAGTCACGAATGTTTGCAAGCCGTCTATCAAATCTTGGAACGTGACGACAGTGGGAGCTACCTTCTTTGCAGCATTTGGGTGGAGCGCTATCGTTTTAGATCGCGCTCTTTTGCATAGCCCATGCAAAGCTTTCGTTTCGACTCCGCCATCTACTGTTCATGACCTACAACTGCCCTTTCGGGACCACTCGAGCCCAATGATCTTTTCTGCAGATGATGCTCGCTTTTCATTCCAACGTCTTCCCTGGACAGTGTTGAAGAAGAAGACGATTGGCGCCTGACTCGCGGATCCAAAGCAATATGCATCTTCTTCTTATCTTCTTCTGCTGGTTGCGCCGCCAGAGTCAATGCCTTATCTTCTGGTGCTGTACGTGGACATTTGTGGGTATCTCTGAAGCTTTTCTCGGTTTCTCCGGGTGGCGTTTGCTGATGATGATGTACTGTCACATTTCGTTGATTCGCTTCCACCACTTCACCTGAGCTGCTTCTGGTTTTCTTTAGGTACGCTAAATAAAGTGCCTTCCATGAGCTCACCAGCTCCTTCGATATTTGGCTTACGCAGGTGGCTGGGTGTTTCGTGAGCTGATCAACCGTTCTTCCAATCTTTGTGGTGTCTAGAAGCTTGCAAACGTCTTCGCAACAAGTGTGTACCATCACTTCCTCTATCAGCAATAGCCAATCCTTGATTTCCCGGTTTTCTTCGTCCTCATTCTCAGCCCCGGAAGCCCTTAGAAGCTCGAGTTCTTCTCTGAGCTTCATCAAACGGTCGTGCGAGGCCTCGTATGTACCAGTCGCCATTGTATCTGCGCAGTATTCCCTTGGATGTTTTGCGCTCTCTCGGAAACAGGGTCTGCGTGCTGTTGCTACTAGTGATTGAATGACATGAACTGCCCAGTTAGTTTTATTTATAAGTTGAGAGGACGCACGAAGCACATTCTTTTCACACTTCGAAGAAAAACGCCAAACTTTATACAACTGCCGGAAATTAAGAGTTCTAGCTCGATTAAGAGTTCTTATCATTCGAAATCTTTTAAACATTCATTTCATAAAAGTGCTACATTTTGAAATTCCAAAAAAGTGTAAAATGCCACATCATCAAGTTTGTGCATCCTCATGAATTTATACATTTACTTTACTTTTTAAGAAAAGACTCATTTTCATCCAATCAACTTCATCCACTTTTCATGTGTGTGCGTGTGTGTACTACTAGTGCAATGCCACTACCATGGAGAGCTTATCACAACACACACACACACACACAAATCCAATGGCCCGCATGAGATAAACCCTTCCCCAAGTAAGAAAGTTACTCTTGTTTCTAGCCTTTGACTTTGGTTGATGCTCACATATGATCAAATTGCAAATCCAATGGTTTAGAAAAAACATTCCTAACTATCCATTTAGGGCCTCCTCTAGACTTCATCTCACCTCACAGTAAGGGACCTATTGATTTGTAGCATGGTCATATAGATTCTACGCAAAACGGGAGACTTCAAAATAGAGCTTCATGAGCATATGCCTATGAAAATGACCCATTCTTTTGAGTATATTTCAAAAGTAACATTTTGAGCTTTATCGTTTTGAATTTTTAGCCACAAAGTTCATGGTCTTAAAACTCCTCCCAAAAATAAAGTTCCTATTACGGGAAAAAATGAACCATGCATGGGCCTTGTAAGGATTTCTAATGTTAAGGGACTAACTCTAAGCTTGTTCTTGCTTGAGGGAGCAAGTGCATTTAATAGAGCACTTTTTAATAGTCTAGACTAGGCCTTTTTTTAGCGCCAAGCATGGTCATCTCTCTCTTCTGTAAAAGAAAGAAGAGTGATTCCACTTTACACATCATCAAATCCATCCATCTTTGTGAATAGTTAAATGACATTTTTTTTGAAAAGTCACATATTTAGTTATTGTTTACTAGGAAGGGCCCATTTCTTAATATACATGTGAGAAGTTACTTTTTTATATGGATTTTTTAATAAAATCACTCAAAATAGTTCCTTTTTCAGACTCCTTCCAAAAGTAAAGTGTCATATCATCAAACTTGTAACTTTCATTACCCCAAAAAATAAATTTTTCACATTTTCATCATTTTCACTCACCTAGAATGAAAACCCGCACTTTGACCCATACACATATCAAAAACTTAGTTTTCTCTATGTACATATACTTCTTAGTACATTATACATGTTATTTTGATTCTCTTCTTAGTCTATTATACAGTTATATAAATATGCAAGGAAAAACATGTTATATTTATATGCAAGGAAAAACACTTATTAAGAGTTCTATCTTGATTAAGAGCTATATTAAGAGTTCTATGTCTTCTAACCTTCAGGGTGTGAGATGGCATACTGACAATACCTTTGAGAAGAAAAATCTGAGATTAAAGAGGGATGTGTAGTTTCATATCACACTCAATAGGAAGTGGTGTCTGGATTGGTTTTGCTTGAGGTGGAACTTTGTGTTCCAATCCCTTTTGGCACCCCCTCATCGAGATAAAAACATGTGTGCTTATGTGGCAAATCATACACCGTGGAATCTCAACCAATGTAACAACTAATAAAATTTGTGGGGTCCCCCCGTGGTGCAAAAGTTTGTGGATGTTTATGTACGTATGCATGTGTATATGTGTGCATGTGTGTATGTATTATGTGTGTATATGTGTAAACATCAAAAACCCTAATCCAAAAACCCTAACCCTAAAACATGTATGTCTATCTATGTATGCATATGCATATGCATATGTGTATGTAATATGTATGCATGTATGTGTATGTATCTCTATGTCTCTCTCTTTCTATCTATCTATATCTCCCTCTCTCTCTCTCTCGTTTATCTCTCTCTCCCTCTCTCTCTTATTCTCTCTCTCTCTCTCTCTCTCTTATTCTCTCTCTCTTTCACCTCTCTCTCTCTCTCTCTCTCTCTCTCTCTCTCTCTCTCTTTTGATCGCTCTTGTCAAAGCCCAATCCTAAAACCCTAACCCTAAAACATGTATATGTGTGTATATGTGTATGTATATGTGGTGTGTGTGTATGTGTATGTTCATGTATGCATGTGTGTGTATACATATGTGAATGTGTATATATATATACTGTGCATGTGTATGTAATATGCATGTGTGTATGTATGTATGTGTGTGTGTACATGCATATGTGTGTGTATGTATGTATGCATATGCATGTGTGTATGCACATATGTCCGTGTATACATGTGTGAGTGTGTATTTATATGTGTGTGTATGTAATATGCATGTGTGTATGTATGTGTGTGTACAATCAAATATGTGTGTATGTATCTCTCTCTTTCTTTCATCTCTCTCTCTCTCTCTATCTCACTCTATATCAATTGAAAACAAAACAATCACTTACATCGATGTAATTGTTTGGAGCGTTCTCGTCAAAGTCCACTTAATGTTTTCCTTCGTCGAATTCAAAAGAATTGATGTCAAAAGTCTCTTGCAAAAAAAAAGAAAAGAGAAATTCATAAACCCTAATCCTAAAACCCTAACCCTAAAACATGTATATGTGTGTATGTGTCTATGTATATGTGACGTGTGTGTATGTGTATGTGCATGTATGCATATGTGTGTATACGTATGTGAGTGTGTATACATATGTGCGTGTGTATATATATGTGTGTGTGTATGTAATATGCATGTGTGTATGCATGTATGTATGTGTGTGTGTACATGCATATGTGTGTGTATGTATGTATGCATATGCATGCGTGTATGCACATATGTGTGTGTATACATATGTGAGTGTGTATGCAATATGCGTGTGTTTATGTATGTATGTGTGTGTACATGCAAATATGTGTGTATGTATGTATGCATATGCATGTGTGTATGTACACATGTGTGTGTGTACATGTGTGTATGTATATGTGCGTATACATGTATGTATGTATGTGAGTATGAGAATGAATATGTGTATGTATGTATATGCATGTGTGTATCTAATATGCATGTGTGTATGTAATATTCATGTATGTATGTATATGTGTGTATGCATGTTAGTATGTAATATGTATGTGTATGTATATGCATGAGTGTATGTAATATGTATGTGAGTGTGTATGTAATATGCATGTGTGTATGTAATATGTATGTGAGTATGTGTATGCATATGTGTGTGTATGTATGTATGCATCTGTCTCTCTATCTCATTCTCTTTCTATTTCATCTCTCTCTCTCTGTCTTTCATCTCTCTCTCTTTCACTCTCTCTCTTTCACTCTCTCTCTATCTTTTTCTTTCATCTCTCTCTCTCTTTCTTTCTTTCTCTCTCTCTCTCTCTCTCTCTCTCTCTCTCTCTCTATCTCTCTCTTTATGTTTCTCTCGATCTCTCTCTTTCTTTCATCTCTCTCTCTATCTCACTCTATATCAATCGAAAACAAAACAATCACTTACATTGATGTAATTGTTTGGAGTGTTGTCCTCAAGGTCCACTTAATGTTGCCCTTCGTCGAATTGCAAAGATTTGATGCCAAGAAGCTCCTGCAAAACGAAAGACAAGAGAAATTAGAAAAGGGAAAACACAAAGAAAGAGAAAGGGTGATACAGTATGTGCGATTCTTACAAAAATTTCAGATCTACAAAAACAGAGATGTAGAGAAAGAGAGACAGAGAGAGACAGAGAGAGAGAGAAAGAGAGAGAAAGAGTGAGAAAGAGAGAGATGTGTGTACACAATAGGTGTAGAATGTAGTTCGCATGCGCAAACTCGATAGTAGCAAACTTTGGTTCAAAATGCAAGCAAATGTCCAATTTTTGCTCTCGGGCCCTGTTAAAACGTTGCCTCGGTATAAGCATCGGTATGAGCATTGGTATAAGCGTCGGTATGAGCATCGGTATAAGCGTCGATAGAAGGGTCGGTAATTTATATTAAAGTACCGACGCATAAACGTGCACTCATACTGACGCCTGCATATCGACGATTAAATGACCGTCGGTATTGCATCCGTGGTTTTTCAAGCATTTTCAACGGTCATACTGATGCCGAGGCGTGACCGTCGGTATGGGCAACATCGGTATGCCCCTGATATGTTGTAGTGTTTTGTTCTTGTATTCTTTGATGATATACTTGTTTACAATAATAATGATAGTGAGCATGAGAAGCATCTTAAAACAAATTTTCATTTGCTACGAGAGAACACAATTTATGCTAATCCTAAAAAGAGTTATTTCTTTCAATGTAAGCCACAATATCTAGGACATATTATTTCAAGTGAAGGTGTGCATGTTGATCCAAAAAAGATTAAAGTGATATTAGAATGGCCCACCACAATGAGTCAATGATGTTCAAATGTTCGTTCTTTTCTTGGGTTGGCTAGTTTCTTTTGAAATTTATCTTATTTAGCATTGCCTCTTACCTTGTACTTGAAGAGGAAAATAAAATCTGCATGGGGTCTTACCCAACACCAATCCTTTGAAAAACTCAAACATGCACTTTCATATGCACGTGTTCTATAGTTACATGATTTTTCACAACCATTTCATGTTGTTACTAATGCTAGTGGTTCAAGAATAGGTGTTGTTTTAATGCAAAATGATCATCCTATTGCATTTGAGAGTAGGAAGCTTAAGCTCTCAGAGAAGAATTATAGTACATATGATAAAGAATTGTTACATGCTTTGCAAATTTAGAAACACTATCTTATGGGATCTGAGGTATTAATTAGAATAGGCTATTAAGAATTTATTAAATCATCCCTTAATTTCAAATCAACATCTTAAATGCGCTTCATTGAAACAAAATTTCCAACCCATGATCCAATATCAACCGGGTAAAGCAAATGTCATAGCCGATGCTCTTATCCATTTCCTTCACATTTTGTTGTTTTGCATAATATTTGTTCCATCCATATTCATTCGTTTCAAGAAAATGATTTCCACTTATGCGTCTGATTTGTATTTCTCACGTGCAGAGCATGAATTCAACAATGGTGCACCTTTAACTGATGACCATTATACATTTCATCATGGGTTCCTTTATTTTCAACACGGATTATGCATTACCTAAAATTTTAAAGATTTTTTCATCAAAGAAATGCATGAATCATTGTACATGGATCATAGAGGTATACAGAGCACCATTTTTGCTTGCAAAGATTTCTTCTTTTAGCCACACATGGAAAAATATATTGCACATTATGTTTCTCAATGCATTGTATGTCAGCATGTAAAACGCCATCATGGTAAACCATTTGGATTATTAATGCCACTTCCCATTCCGAATGAGCCATGGGAACAAATCTCTATGGATTTTATCATAGGTCTTCCTACCAGCTCATCACATAATGATATTATTTGGACAATAGTTGATAGGTTTAGTAAGTATGCATATTTCATTCCTTGAACAAAAAATTTGTCTGCACCTTAGGCTACAACATTAAATGCATTTTCCAACATCATGGATATCCTAAAGTAATGGTAGCTAATCGTGATATTAGATTTTATAATCAGTTTTGGATGGCCTTATTTCAACATTTTGCTTCTAAAATAGATTTTAGCTCTGCATTTCATCCTGAAACTAATGGAAATAGTGAGGCTACAAGTAGTACTATTCTTGATTTATTACATTGTTATTCATTAGATAATCCCACTAACTAGGATGAAAAGTTGCCATTCCTTCAATTTGCTTACAATAACACCACACACCAGTACTAGGCGTGCACCTTTTGAAATTGTTTATGGTAAAAAGCTTCCCACTCCCATGTCAATCACCCAAACTGATATTCCGATGACTGAGTCTATTGCTCAAGATCACATTTCTATACTTCGTGATGTTCACGAGCACATTAGGAAAAGTCAAGAAGGTTATACACATAATATCAATACAAAATGATTAGCCAAGGAGTTTAAGCATAATGATATTGTATGGTTACATATTATTAAGAGATGTCTGAAAAATATTTTGCAGCATCCTAAAATTAAACGTGCACCACACTATTATGGACCGTTTTGCATTATACAAGAAATTAATGATAATTCATTTAGATTAGATATACCATCTCATTGGAATATACGTAACACGTCTTTTCATATTAGTTTACTTAAACTATTGAAAGGATATTTACCGCTCACTCCACTTCTTGATGACCCTGCTCTTAATTGAAGAACAATATGAAATCTTGGTTCTTGAGAAAACAATTGATCATGATGTCACTACTACATGCACAAGTACTCAATATCATCGATATTTAGTTAAGTACAAAAATCACTCTATTGAAGAATGTCAATAGATACATAAAACAAAATGAACACCCTATTATGACCACTAAATCTCTGCATATCATACACAAACACATTAATGTATCTCTTCTATGAACATTTCCATGCATATGTTTTTACATGGAACATGCTTTTTTTTGTTCAGTGATGGAACATGTGACTGGCCATCCATGTTTATTTTTATTTTATCGGCTAAGGTCAGTTGCGTTTTTCAGCTAAGGGGCTTGTTATTAATTATGGAATGTTTTGAACAAGGAATTGTTGGAGTGTTAATTTATTAGTGTATTAATGTGTTTTGGTGTTTTTGATACAGTAGCTAAAGGCCGTGAGGGCATGAAAGGGTGGACATCAATAATCCAATTTATAATTTATATAGATTGTAAATAAACCCATGTAAAGGGTTCTATTATTAGCAACACTTAGTAAAGTAGTGGTTAGAATAAGGGTCATTGTAGACTTTAATTTTTCATATTAAAAGCAAAGGCCTTCTACAAATGCTACCGACTTTTACTTTCACGCATGCTTTTTAAAACCGCTCTCATGTAGCCACTATTTTAACATAATGAAAAATTCCTATAAATACATTCACTCTGTGGAATGTGGAAACAGAGTGCATGGGGGGAGATTGCACCCAATACTGGATTCTGTCTCATCTCCTGGCGTGTCTATTTTTTGAGTGTTTTCATAAGGATGCATAAAACTGATGTTTTGGCATTCAAATTCTAGTAAGATTTTAAAAAGTATTACTTTCTTGAATGATTTCTTTAAAGATTTAAAAAAACACTTGCAACACATGCATCAAAAGTGAACCATTCTAGCCAATACCTACTAAAAATGATATTTAGAAAAAAAGATCGTCTTTTAATTTACATATATGCAATTCATGATGAGGACAATAAATTCTCTTCATGTTTTTTCTAGAAGAGAGAAGATTCGTTTGATTAAGGCAAACCCTACTCTACCACACTTAAAGGAATGATGATGTACCATTTTTTGAAAAGGATCAAGGTGTATTGATGATGTAGGCACCGATGGCCTTCTATGGTACCTATCATTAGATTTTGGCATGAAACAAGAACCTTGGGAGCATAAGCAAATACCATGGGAGAGGAGAAAGACTTTTGGAGGGAGAAATATTCCTAATAAAGAAGATGAAATGTTGCCTAATGGTCCATATAAAGAGGAGAAGCTTGTAGGAGGTAGAAAAGTGAGTTGTGAAGCGACGAAGTTTAGTCCAACCAATTGGCATAGGACTAGCCCTTGAGCTTATGGAGATTCAAATAGACCTTATAGCATGCGTTAAGTGTAATTAAATGCACTATGTACTTTTGAGAATCAAGGAGAAAGAGTCAATACAAAACAAATAGGTTTGTGCATTGACTAGCTAAAAAAAATTACTATCTTTGGATGAGACAATCAACTTCAAATGCTCATAGCAGCCAACATGATTACAATTGGGAGAAATACTTTCAAATGAGTCATAAAAATATGATTGAGTGTATAGAATGCACAAGAGTACAAGAAATAAGCAAAATATGCTTTTGGAATGAACTTGACACTCAACAGTGGTAGCTCCTATTTTTCAGGAATGGGCAGAGATAGATCTTGAGATAGAAAAATTGAGATTTCTCCCAATCTGTTAAACCAAATGCTTTGAAATTAATACACATAAACTAGACACTAATACCTTTCCAATGAGTGCCATCCAATTTGGAGATCTATAGAGAGAGCAACAACCTCTGCAAGGTTACTGTTGTCCAAGAAGATCCTGTAAAGAAATGAAGGAGCAAGACAATGATGGCCACAAGTGTATGTATATTACTTTCATGTGATGTACAAGTGATTTGTGGTATTTATATAGTCTCTTGAAGTGCTCCAAGACTTCTACAAGTGGATTTCCAATTTGCATGAAGGTGGGATTAGTTTTTGGAGGGAATCAATTCACTTCCTATAATCTAGGAAACGTGAAGATCCAGCTTGATGTACGTTTAGGTGATTGATTGATTCAATGACTCCAACTCAAGAACCTCAAATTTGTGCAAGTTTATCTCTCTTTTTCTCATTTTACATGTGTAAGGCTCTAGGCTTTTACAATGGTAAATGACCCATAAAAATTCTTTTTTAATGGGTGATTTTAGCATAGGTAACACAACGCTTCAATGGACATTTTAGCATAATCCAAATGATAGCTTTGTGATGTACATCAAATCCACCGCAATAATAGTGTAAGATTGATGTTCCAATAGCTTCCCCTCAAGCTAGAGTATGATTCATTGTTCATTCTGTAATAGTTTGAATACCTTCCATTGATTTAAATCTACAAAGCTTTATTCCATCAAGTTCCTTTGTCATCATATCTGCTACTTGGTTTTTTGTTGGAACAAGAGAAACATCAATCTACTTTGCCATGAGCTTCTCCTTGATGAAGTGGTAATGAACCTCTATGTGTTTTGTTCTTGCATGGAAAATAGAGCTTGCTGCTAGATGCATGGAACTTACATTATATCCAAATATGTGAGGTTTGGAGCTCACGAGTCCCAAATTGTATACAATGCTTTTAACCATATTTCCTCTTCAGTTGCTATGGTCAAACCTCTCTAGTCATCTTCAGCTGAGGATAAAGAAATTGTTGGTTGCTTATTGGAACTCCATGACACTAGCTTTGAACCTACAAATGCTAAGTAACCAGAGGTACTTCTTCTATCATCCTTAGCTCTTACCCAATCTACTTCTGAACAGATTTTGATATCCAAATTTGAAGAGTAAAGATAGAATATACCGTTATTGATTGTACCTTTGAGATACTTAAGTACTAGATGAAGCATTGCTGACCCATAATAATTCCAACTGTCTCCTCTCTACATGAGGTTATTCTTTCATGAATGAAGAATCCTCCTCAGTACACTTCCCTTGTGTGAAAAATGATTACTCATATTATCTTCTTTTTTTCCACTAGTCTAGTGTAAATTCTTGTCTTAATTTGTGCCTAATTCCTAGCCTTCAAAAGAAAAAAGAAAGAACCTCCTCATGACTTGCATGCGCACCAAAAAGAAAACCACACTATGAGATGATCGGACCTTCTCCACAACTATACAAGTTCTATTTCTTGTAGCAATAAAAAAATTGAACTCCAAAAGAGAGATGCATTGCTTTCTTAGAGAGTTTTGTCCCCATATAAGCTACTAAGCCTTTCAATTTCTTCGTGGTCACCCATAAGAATGTCTTCCATGGTGGAAGAAGATGTTTGTAAAATAAACATTCTCTCCTAGCACCAAGAGAAACCTCCATTTTATAATCAATCCCAAACTTTAAATCTCTCTTCTAACACCAAGAGAGCCTTCATTTCATCTTTCCACAGCCTTCCTAGAAGAAACAAACTCAAGAACGAGTGATTCATTGCAACATGCAAACCATATAACTGTAAGGGAACAATTCAATAGGCAAACATAGAGAAAACACAACCTCATACAGAGCTCGGGTTCAATTTTTTCTCGCTCTTCTTGCTCCATCTTTTTGGCACCTTCACTTGTCTTAGAAGGTAATTTTTCATCATCGCCCTTAATAGGGTAAAAATAGAGATCCAATCCAAGAAACGATGTTGATAGATCGTGAACATACACTCGAAAATGTAAAAGATATACATAAAAGAAATTAAAAAAGATATATGTAAAAGCCAAAAACCCTAATCCTAAAACCCTAAGCCTACAACATGCATATGTGTATATGTATATATGATGTTTGTGGATGTGTGTGTATGTATGCATGTGTATATGTGTGCATGTGTGTATGTATTATGTGTGTATATGTGTAAACGTCAAAAACCCTAAACCAAAATACCTAACCGTAAAACATGTATGTGTGTATATGTATGCATATGCATATGCATATGCATATGCATATGCATATGCATATGCATATGTGTATGTAATATTTATGCATGTGTGTGTCTGTATCTCTATTTCTCTCTCTTTCAATCTATCTACATCTCCCTCTTTATCTGCCTCTCTCTCTCTCTCTTTTTTCTCTCTCTCCCTCCTTCTATCTCTCTCTCTTACTCTCTCTCTCTCTCATTCTCTCTCTCTTTCATCTCTCTCTCTCTCTCTCTCTTTCTTTCTCTCTCTCTCTCTCTATTTATAAAAAAGAACTAAACAAGCACTTACATCGATGTAATTCTTTTCATGCCTCTTGTCAACGCCCAATCCTAAAAACCCTAACCCTAAAACACATATATGTGTGTATGTGTGTATGTATCTCTGGTGTGTGTGTATGTGTATGTTCATGTATGCATGTGTGTGTATACATATGTGAATGTATATATATATATATATATATATATATATATATATATATATATATATATATATATATATATATATATATATATATATATATATATATATATTGTGCATGTGCATGTAATATGCATGTGTGTATGTATGTATGTGTGTGTACATGCATATGTGTGTGTGTGTACATGCATGTGTGTGTATGTATGTATGCATATGCATGTGTGTATGCACATATGTGCGTGTATACATAGTGAGTGTGTTTTTATATGTGTGTGTGTATGTAATATGCATTTGTGTATGCATGTATATGCGTGTACAATCAAATATGTGTGTATGTATCTCTCTCTTTCTTTCATCTCTCTCTCTCTATCTCACTCTATATCAATTGAAAACAAAACAATCACTTACATCGATGTAATTGTTTGGAGCATTGTCGTCAAAGTCCAGTTAATGTTTTCCTTCATGGAATTCAAAAGAATTGATGTCAAAAATCTCTTGCAAAACAAAAGAAAAGAGAAATTCATGAACCCTAATCCTAAAACCCTAACCCTAAAACATGTATATGTGTGTATGTGTCTATGTATATGTGACGTGTGTGTATGTGTATGTGCATGTATGCATGTGTGTGTATACATATATGAGTGTGTATATATATGTGTGTGTGTATGTAATATGCATGTGTGTATGTATGTATGTATGTGTGTGTGTACATGCATATGTGTGTATGTATGTATGCATATGCATGTGCGTATGCACATATGTGTGTGTATA
Source organism: Ceratopteris richardii (assembly GCA_020310875.1). Lineage (NCBI taxonomy): Eukaryota > Viridiplantae > Streptophyta > Polypodiopsida > Polypodiales > Pteridaceae > Ceratopteris > Ceratopteris richardii. The sequence continues at coordinate 59,982,886 of CM035436.1, read as the reverse complement.
CATATGTGAGTGTGTATGTAATATGCGTGTGTTTATGTATGTATGTGTGTGTACATGCAAATATGTGTGTATGTATGTATGCATATGCATGTGTGTATGTATACATGTGTGTGTGTACATATGTGTATGTATATGTGTGTATACATGTATGTATGTATGTATGTGAGTATATATATGTATATGGATGTGTGTATCTAATATGCATGTGTGTATGTAATATGCATGTTTGTATGTAATATGCATGTATGTATGTATATGTGAGTACACATGTGAGTATGTAATATGTATGTGTATGTATATGCATGTGCGTATGTAATATGTATATGAGTGTGTATGTAATATGCATGTGTATATGTAATATGTATCTGAGTATGTGTATGCATATGTGTGTATGTATGTATGCATCTGACTCTCTATCTCATTCTCTTTCTATTTCATCTCTCTCTCTCTCTCTTTCATCTCTCTCTCTTTCACTCTCTCTCTATCTTTCTCTTTCATCTCTCTCTCTTTGTTTCTTTCTCTCTCTCTCTCTCTTTATGTGTCTCTAGATCTCTCTCTTTCTTTCATCTCTCTCTCTATCTCACTCTATATCAATCAAAATCAAAACAATCACTTACACCGATGTAGTTGTTTGGAGCATTGTCCTCAAGGTCCACTTAATGTTGCCCTTCGTCGAATTGCAAAGATTTGATGCCAAGAAGCTCCGGAAAAACAAAAGAGAAGAGAAATTTGAAAAGGGAAAACACAAAGAAAGAGAAAGGGTGATATAGTATGTGCAATTCTTACAAAAATTTCAGATCTACAGAAACAGAGATGTAGAGAAAGAGAGCGAGAGAGACAGAGAGAGAGAGAGAGAAAGAGAGAGAAAGAGTGAGAAAGAGAGAGATGTGTGTACACAATAGGTGTAGAATGTATTTCGTGCGTGCAAACTCGACAATAGCAAACTTTGGTTCAAAATGCAAGCAAATGTTGAATTTTTGCTCTCAAGCCCAGTTAAAATGTTGCCTCGGTATAAGAATCGGTATAAGCGTCGGTATAAGCGTCGATATGAGCATCGGTATAAGCGTCGGTATAAGCGCCAGTAATTTACAATAAAGTACGGGTGCATATATGGGCCCTCATACCGACACCTGTATATCGATGATTAAATGATCGTCGGTATTGCATCCGTGGTTTTTCAAGCATTTTCAACGGTCATACCAACGCGGAGGCATGACCGTCCATATGGGCAACGCCGATATGCCCCTGATATGTTGTAGTGTTTTGTTCTTGTATTCTTGGACGATATACTTGTTTACAATAATAATGATAGTGAGCATCAGAAGCATCTTAAAACAAATTTTCATTTGCTAGGAGAGAACACAATTTATGCTAATCCTGAAAAGAGTTACTTCTTTCAATGTAAGCCACAATATCTAGGACATATTATTTCAAGTGAATGTGTGCGTGTTGATCTAAAAAAGATTAAAGTGATAGTAGAATGGCCCACCACAATCAGTCAATGATGTTCATTCTTTTCTTGGGTTGGCTAGTTTCTTTCGAAATTTATCTTATTTAGCATTGCCTCTTACCTTGTATTTGAAGAGCAAAATAAAATTTGCATGGGGTGTTACCCAACACCAATCCTTTGAAAAACTCAAACATGCACTTTCACATGCACCTGTTTTATAGTTACCTGATTTTTCAAAACCATTTCATGTTGTTACTAATGCTAGTGGTTCAAGAATAGGTGTTGTTTTAATGCAAAATGATCATCCTATTGCATTTGAGAGTAGGAAGCTTAAGCTCTCAAAGAAGAATTATAGTACATATGATAAAGAATTGTTACATGCTTTGCAAATTTGGAAACACTATCTTATGGGATCTGAGGTATTAATTAGAATACGCTATTAAGAATTTATTAAATCATCCATTAATTTCAAATCAACATCTTTAATGCGCTTCATTCATTCAAAATTTCCAAACCATGATCCAATATCAACTGGGTAAAGCAAATGTCATAGCCGATGCTCTTATCCATTTCCTTCACATTTTGTTGTTTTGCATAATATTTGTGCCATCCATATCATTCGTTTCAAGAAAATGATTTCCACTTATGCGTCTGATTTGTATTTCTCATGTGCAGGACATGAATTCAACAATGGTGCACCTCTAACTGATGAACATTATACATTTCATCATGGGCTCCTTTATTTTCAACATAGATTATGCATAACCTAAGATTTTAAAGATTTTTTTATCAAAGAAATGCATAAATCATCTTACATGGGTCATATAGGCAGATAGAGCACCATTTTTGCTCGCAAAGATTTCTTCTTTTGGCCACACATGGAAAAAGATATTGCACATTATGTTTCTCAATGCATTGTATGTTAGCATGTAAAACGCCATCATGGTAAACCATTTGGATTATTAATGCCACTTCCCATTCCGAATGAGCCATGGGAACAAATCTCTATGGATTTTATCATAGGTCTTCCTACCAGCTCATCACATAATGATATGATTTGCACAATAGTTGATAGGTTTAGTAACTATGCATATTTCTTTCCTTGAACAGAAACTTTGTCTGCACCTGAGGCTACAAAATTATTCATTAAATGCATTTTCCCACATCATGGATATCCTAAAGTAATGTTATCTAATCGTGATATTAGATTTTGTAATCATTTTTGGATTGCCTTATTTCAACATTTTGGTTCTAAAATAGATTCTAGCTATGCATTTCATCGTGAAAGTAATGGACATAGTGAGGCTACAAATAGTACTATTCTTGATTTATTGCGTTGTTATTCATTAGATAATCCCACTAACTTGGATGAAAAGTTGCCATATCTTCAATTTGCTTACAATAACACCACACACCACTACTAGGCGTGCACCTTTTGAAATTGTTTATGGTAAAAAGCTTCCCACTCCCATGTCAATCACCCAAACTGATATTGCGATGACTGTTTCTATTGTTTCTATTGACTGTTTCTATTGCTCAAGAACGTTATACACATAATATCAATACAAAATGATTAGCCAAGGAATTTAAGGAGAATGATATTGTATGGGTACATATTATTAAGAGATGTCTGAAAAATATTTTGCAGCATCCTAAAATTAACCTTGCACCACGCTATTATGGACCGTTTTGCATTATACAAAAAACTAGTGATAATTCATTTAGATTAGATATACCATCTCATTGGAATATACGTAACACGTCTTTTCATATTACTTCACTTAAACTATTCAAAGGAAATTTACCGCTCACTCCACTTCTTGATGACCCTGCTTTTAATTGAAGAACAATATGAAATCTTCAATCTTGAGAAAATAATTGATCATGATGTCACTACTACATGCACAAGTACTCAATATCATCGATATTTAGTTAAGTACAAAAATCACTCTATTGAAGAATGTCAATGGATACATAAAACAAAATTAACACCCTATTATGACCATTAAATTTCTGCATATCATACACAAACACATTAATGTAACTCTTCTATGAACATTTCCATGCATATGTTTTTGCATGGAACATGCTTTTTTTTGTTCAGTGATGGAACATGTGACTGACCATCCATGTTTATGTTTATTTTATTGACTAAGGTCAGTTGCTTTTTCAACAAAGATTTTTTAAAAGATTTAAAGAAACACTTGCAACACATGCATTAAAAGTGAACCATTCTAGCCAATACCTACTAAAAATGATATTTAGAAAAGAAGATCATCTTTTAATTTACATATATGCAATTCATGATGAGGAGAATAAATTCTCTTCATGTTTTTTCTAGAAGAGAGAGAAGATTCGTGTGATTAAGGCAAACCCTACTCTACCACACTTAAAGGAATGATGATGTACCATTTTTTGAAAATGATCAAGGTGTATTGATGATGTAGGCACCGATGGCCTTCTATGGTACCTATCATTAGATTTTGGCATGAAACAGGAACCTTTGGACCATAAGCAAATACCATGGGAGAGGAGAAAAACTTTTGGAGGGAGAAAGATTCTTAATAAAGAAGAAGAAATGTACCCTAATGGTCCATATAAAGAGGAAGAAATGATCCTCAATGGTCTATATAAAGAGGAGGAATTGTGCCCCAATGGTCGACATAAAGAGGAATCAATACGCCCGCAATGGTTGCAGTTTTGTTTACGCACAAGAGTAGCAAAATATACTTACGACAAATCATCACTCCTTAGAAAGAGAAGAAAGGATTGTGCTTCTCTACTTTGAAGGATCCTTTTGAGTTGATATATGGCTCTACTAGGTTGGACATGAAATGTGGATGGGAAATGAAGATGTCGATGGTTTATGTCGTTATGAGCTTAGAACATCTTATGTGATCTTCTCAAACACTTGAATTTGCAAACACTAAAATATGCCCAAACGCAACTGTAATTGAGAGTTTTATAAGGAAGATACCCATATGCAGAGAGTTCCCTAATTCAACGAAGGGAACCTAACTAACATTATATGTGTATCAAAGAGAAAGCATATTTCTGAATTTCCATGTGCAAGTTTGAGAAGGGTTAGAAGAGACATATTCGAGTTATCAGGCAAGAAGGTCATCTCATGGATGGCGAAGAGGCAACCTAAAATTCCCATAGCATCGACAAAAGATCAATACAGATCATTAGCACAAGGTACATGTGAGCTCATGTACCTCAAAAAGCTTATGATTGAATTAAATTTGCATGTCAGTCAATTTCCAATCGTGTGAAAACATGAGTATTGTGTACCTATGTGCCAATCCTATGTTCCATGCTAGAAATGAAAACATAGTGGTACATTATCAGCACATCTAAAAGAAAGTGTTGGGTAACGTGGTACAAGTTCAACACATAAGTACCAAAGATGAGTGTGCTAACATGTTCACCAAAGCATTGGACTCAATCAAGCTACAAAATCTCAAAAGAGGCATTGGAATGATGAAGCTAGGTTGAAGACTTGAAGGTTGAAGTTTAAGGGGGTACTGTTGCAAATCAAGCTCTAACCTTAGGAGCATATGAACGTCTTGGATTGATAACATTTGGAGCAATGTGAAGCAAGGATCCACAAATGAGTACTCGTGTCCAAAACTGAATTTGAACCCCCCTAATAACTCTCAAATCAATCACCTATCACACTTAGGTGTGATAAAGCCTACATTCTAGGAAAAGAGCTTCCTATCATTAAGGGAATATTTTTAAAATTTATATAAACAGAACTTGTTCTTCAAATTATGAGGATCGCATATTTACTATCACTTTTAAGACTTGCATAACTAGATCCCTTGCTAATCAAGCCCCCACTTGATTAAGGATTTTCGTCATACTTTGAGTAGTGATATCTCACACTCTTGAGTTAACTTAGGATTATTATTGGATTTCCTAATCCTTTTGTGTCTATTTCTTGTAATCTTTGCTGTTTTAGAGATCTATAACTATCTTCTAGAGTTGAATTGAATCTCAAGTCTTATCTCTATATAATCAGTGAAAAATCAAGTCTTGATTGAGAAGTGGCCTCTATGTGCATATCTAGTGAAGGCAATAAGTACTTTGTCATAGAGGCATTGCTTATCATAGCTATAGCAAGTATCCTAAGTCAGATAACTTGCATTAGGAGGATCTCATAGTCTAGTTTGAGTGCACAAAAGTTCTCACGTTCATTCCATTGAAATATAGAGTATTATCAATTAACATGAACAAAGGCATTTGTGAACATAACTATGAGGCCATTCATGCTTCAAGTTGCATAACAGAAGTGTACATTTTGATGGGAGAAATCTCCAGATCTTTTCTCAAGCCTCTCATCACAAGATCAAATACCCAATACACTTTATTGTGAACAATCTCCCATAACACCTTGGTAGAGTATAACAATGCTCAAGGGAATTAAGTATCACTAGACTAGAAACCCTACAAACACTAGACTAAAAAACTTTAGAAATCTCTTAAAAAACCATGCAAGGGCTATTATTTTCAACAATGATGTGAAAGGACTATCCGAGAAATCCTCACTATATCATATGGGAAAGTATGAGTGATAATTGCATAAAGAACGAACAAAGAAATCAAAACAGTTTTCGATATATCTCTTTCATCCCATGATAAAATTGTAAAAATACTAAAATAGTAAAAACAAGATCCTGAAGAGATTGGAAGTAACGAATTCACTACATTCGAAGTGGAGCTTCCAAATAATCCAACATCATCCATTTTTACTTGCAACAAAATGTATTATGACACCTTTAACAATATTCCACAATCCCTTTGTAACCAATACATCTTGCCAAAGGAGGTAGTTGCAACCAAATGAACATATAGAAATACATCACGCCTTAATCTAAACTATGGCTATTGAACGTACATATTGCAAAGGTGCAAAAACGACAATGCAAAATCTTAGCAATTTGCAAAAGTAAGCAAGGTGTGTTGATGATGCACCTCAAGAAGCATCACTTATAAATAGCGTGAGAATGGAGACGAACCATATGAGCCTATAGGGGTTATATATATATATATATATATATATATATATATATATATATATATATATATATATATATATATATATATATATATATATATATATATATATATATGTGTGTGTGTGTGTGTGTGTGTGTGTGTGTATATAAGTTTAGGGACAATGATTCCTCACAAATCTCAAAAAATATTACCTAATGTTTGTGATTGTCAAAGTATCTTGGCTACTTTTCCTAGAAAGACATTTTGAAAGATAAATGTTCTGGGAAAAACATTCCTGCATATTCAATGATGTAGCACATTATTTTTGGGAGGAGTTTTAGGACCATGAACTTTGCAGCTGAAAAATCAACAAGATAAACTCAAACATGTTTCTTTTGAAATATACTCAAAAGAATGAGCCATTCTCTTAGGCATATGCTCATGAAGCTCTATTTTGTAAGGCCCCCCAATCGACGAGAATCCATGTGAGGGTGTTCGACATCAATAGCTCCCCTAGTTTGAGGTGAGATGAAGTCTAGAGTAGGCCATAGATTTGGAGGGTTTCTTCTAAGCCATCGGATTTTTAGTTGATCCTATGTGAGTATCAGCCAAATTAAAGGGCAAAAAACAAGAGTAATTTTCTCAATTGCGGAAGGGTTTATCTGATGTGGGCCATTGGATTTATGTGTGTGTGTGTGTGTGTTTTGGTAACCTCTCCATGGTAGTGGCATTGCTCGAGTAGTACACACACATGAAAAGTGGATGAAGTTGATTGGATGAAGTTGATTGGATGAAGTTGATTGGATGAAAATGAGTCTCTTCTTAAAAAGTAAAGTAAAAGTTTAAATTCATGAGGATGCACAAAATTGATGATGTGGCATTTTACTTTTTTTTTGGAATTTCAAAACGTAGCACTTTCATGAAATGAATATTTGAAAGACTTCAAATGAAAAATCACTTGCAAGACTTATTGAAAATAAAACTTAGAGAATAAGGACCTCTCAAGGTAATTACTCTAACGGACCTTAAGGATGTAGCAAATAAGTGTTTTCTTTTGAAGGAAGTTTGGCATGAGGTTATTCTTGCAAACTTTAACTAATAGAAATTACAATTGTACAAGTGAACGCACCTGGCACCCCCATATCCCACAAAGTAGGGGTTGTTTATAGATTACTAGAGAATTTTACAAAGAAGGCTGATAATTTCTCGTCCCCCTCATGTGGGGCTCACTTGTTTTTTATCTTATTGCTCTCTAGGAAGAACACTTTATGATGTCTAAAGGGCAAGGGCTTCTTACACTTGGAAATTCTTTTTCTTAAAAGCAAACGTGGTTTTTTGATTGATCATTCTTTAGGTCAGCTTCCAAAGTTGACTGCACACCTCTCTTTCCATATCTTCCATGTAGTCTCCCCTCTTATAGCATTCCATAATGTTGAGGAACATCCGATTGATTCACCCATCAAAGCTTGCTTCCAATTGAGTTGTGCCTATAACAACATGATTCGCTCAAGGGCCTCCCTAACTGATATTGATTTGGGGCATGGATAGAAGAGGTGTCCCAAGTCCTCCAAGCCTCAAGGGCATCCTTTGCACCACGGGGGGAACCCACAAATTTTATTAGCTTTTATGTTGTTGGAAATTCCGCAGTGTAGGATTTACCACATAAGCACACACATTTTTATCTCAATGAGGGGGTGCCAAAGGGATTTGAACTGAAAGTCCCACCTCCAGCAAAACCAATCCAGACATCTTCCTATTGAGCATGATATAAAATTCTGCATCTCTCTTCAATCTCAGAATTTTTCTCAAAGCTATTGCCATTGTGCCATCTTAGGGTAGACCCTCAGGATGAGACCAAGACATAGAATTCCTAATCAAGATAGAACTCTTATTAAGTGTGTTTCAAGACACATAGAACTCCTAATCGACATAGAACTCTTAATAAGTGTGTTTCCTTGCACATAAATATACCTCTTAATCGAGATCGAACTCTTAATTTCCTGCAGTTGTATAAAGTTTGGCGTGTGTGAAAAGAATGTGTGACAAACACAAAAGAACGTGCTTCATCCGTCCTCTCTACTTATAAATAAAACTAACTGTGCATTTTATGTCATTCAATCAGTAGTAGCAACAACGCGCAGAACCTGTTTCCCAGAGAGCACAAACGAAGTCCTCCTGTGATCCAAGGGATTACTGCACAGATACAATGGCGACTGGTACATACGAGGCCTCACACGACCGTTTGATGAAGCTCAAAGAAGAACTCGATCTTCTGAGGGCTTTCGAGGCTGAGAATGAGGACGAGGAAGACCGGGAAATCAAGGATTCGTTATTGCTGATAGATGAAGTGATGCTACATTTTTCTTGCGAAGACACTTGCAAGCTTCTATAGAACACAAAGATTGGAAGAACGGTTAATGAGCTCAGGAAACACCCAGCCACGTGCGTAAGCCAAATCTCGAAGAACCTGGTGAGCTCATGGAAGGGGCTTTATTTCGCGAACCTAAAGAAAATCAGAAGCAGCTCAGGTGAAGTGGTGGAGGAGAAGTAGCAACCAAATGTGGCAGTATATCATCATCAGCAAACGCCATCCGGAAAATCCGAGAAAAGCTTCAGAGATACCGAGAACTGTGCACATACAGCAGCAGATAAGGCTTTCACTTTGGCGCAACAACTAGCAGAAGAAGATAAGAAGAAGAAGATGCACATTGCTCTGGATCTCCGAGTCAGGCACCAATCGTCTTCTTCTTCAAGAGTGTCCAGGGAAGAAGAAGTTGGAATGAAAAGTGAACATCATCTGCAGAAAGGATCATTGGGCTCTAGCAGTCCCGAAAGGGCAGGTCTAGGTCATGATTAGAAGATGGCAGAGTCAAAACGAAAGCTTTGCATGGGCTATGTAGAAAAGCACGAGCTAAAACCAGAGCGCTCCAACCAAATGCTGCAAAGAAGTCGGCTCCCACTGTCGTCACGTTCCAAGATTTGATTGACGGCTTGCAAACATTCGTGACTGGCTGGGTCACCGCATGCAGACAGCCTTTTCCGGTGTATGGCAGTTTCTCTGGTTGGAAACATCCATTTGTACTACTACTGCACAAAACATGGCTTCAATTCCTTTTGCTTCAAACTGTCTCAATGGTAGTGAACAAATTTTCCTGTATTCTTGTATTTTCCAAATGTCTCAAATTCATTATCATCCATTGATGCCCACACAAACATTGTTGTCAAATGATTGTATTTTTTATGAAGTACAGCTTCTTGCCAAATGATTGTGTGAGTTATTTGTGATTTCTAGGAGGTCTGGTATGAACTACAGCTTGCGAAATGATTCTATTGTTTATGAAGTACAGCTTGTCAAATGATTGCCTGAATTATCTGTGATTTCTAGGAGGTTTTGGTATGATGTACAGCTTGTCAAATGATTGTATGGCTTAAGAAATACAGCTTGTCAAATATTTGTGTCAATTATCTCTGATACCTAGGAGGTCTGGCGTGTGTGTGTGTGTGAGAGAGAGAGAGAGAGAGAGAGAGTCGGTAGGATCTTCCATAAGCTTCTTCTTGTAGTGAGCATTGTATGAGGATGAGTTCATAAAAAGATATGATTCAGCTAAATAGAGGGTCAGTCTAAGTACTAACTAGAAAACAAGTCCATTCACTCAATCAAGAATAGCTGCCTATTCATTTCTTTCATCCCATGAAAGTTCCTCTTTAGTAGCTGGGGACGACATGCTCAACACCACATGCTTTAGTTGCACTTTGAGCAACTTAAAAGCAGCACGCAGTGCCTCGTGTATGCCCAATAGCCAAGACATACATTCACACACACACATCATTGGAGAGGTTGTTCGCTTATACTGGCTTTAGATACTACATTCTTAGCATTTGAGATTACAACAAGATGTATTCAAACTCGTTGCCCAATTTACACCTTTGGCAATCCCTTTCTAACGTGTGTTTTGGCTATGACTAAGTGAATCGAAACATGTTGGATGAACTTAGGAAATGCAACAACCTAATGAGAGCCCCTAAAAATTCAAAAGTTTCCTTAAAATAAGGCATTTTTATGTAAGCCAAGAATATCTTGAGCTTCACGAGTGATACCCTAACCCTCAATAGTTTAGAAGATTTTTTTGCACTGAAAACGGACATCAAAGGAGGGTTTCAAATATATTTTTAACTTGGGTACACACTAGTCTGAAGAGGGTCACTTTTTAAAGTTGATCAAACTTTTTCAACCTCTGGTCAATCCTAGCCAAGTCTAGTCAACCCTATGTAGTAGAGTGAAGCTTGCAAAAAAAAGATGTCAACTTCAATCAAACGAAGTAGTAGAGTCAAGGAAAAACATATTTTTAGTACCTCATTTGTGTCCTTGTACAACATCCAAAGAAGGAGTAAACTTGAGGATCTCTTGTTTTCACCACATACTCCTTGTACAACATCCAAAGAAGGAGTAAACTTGAGGATCTCTTGTTTTCACCACATACTCCTATAAAGCAGTATTTTATGAAGCAGTTACATAACCTAAGGAAGGAGGAAGATATTGTTAGGCCGGCAGTGTGATTAATTGTAAAAACACATAATCTTGCTAAACCATTTCGGTGAAGTGTTTATTTGTTCGAAAAGTCTAATCCATAAAAACCTCGCACGATTGAGAGTCTGGCATGACGAGTTTGCACGGATTCGGTCGCTCTAGGAGGATTGATATGTGGATAGACTTGGAGTAAATTCTTGTTCTATGTGGATTCTTCTTGTCATTATCGTTGTTAGAGTTTGGTTAATCTTGATTTGTACGTTTGGTTATTGTTAATTCAATGATCATTGTGCCAATCCCATGGAAGTTGATAAGTTATTCAAAGTTTATATCCAATAAGTGATGTTTTGATAGTGGTACTCGCATTCTGTATTGTGCGGTGATTCATATTTGTTTGTTTGATATACTGTGGATCATCTCTATAATTATATGTTACTAATATGTTCATACTTTCACTGAAATGGTTCAACAAAATTATGTGTTTTTACAATTAATCACACTGTCGGCCTAAACGTATCCAAGACCACTTAACTAGAAACGAGGATTTAGTGGATCAATTCATCAACATGGATATGAGTCTTCATGATCAAGAAATTTTACCTTTCCATCACTCATGTTGTTTGGACTTTAAGAAAACTACAAAAAATGTTTCTATAAGAAAGAGAATCTATTATAAACCTAGTTCTGCAAGACTCCATGCAAGACATAGCCCTCCCTACTAACATTGAAGACAAAGGTAGCAAATGGAAGGATAAAGATAACAATATGGGTAATTCCTCAAATTTCAATTCTAGCTCCAATAGTCACAAAGGTAATAACTCTAATTCCACTAAAGATTTTAAGCAATCAAAGACCTCTATATCTAATCTAAAAAAGACCTTTAAGAAAGAGAACAAAATCTATTGTAAGAAACTTGGTCACTATATTGAGGAGTGTAAATTTAGATTACAAAAAGATTAAGGAAATCTAGTACATGAAGAGTCTAATCATAGTGATCATAAGAATAAGCTTGAAGATAACAATATGATAAGTGAATCAGAACAAGACCTTGTTTGTAATGAACTAGAGGAGATTTGGACTCACAACGTCTCAGGTAGGAGTGTGATCGGCTAACCACTTGCCCCAGAAGCCATGGTTGAAGATTACTTCCTAATCCTCCCTCTTAGTGTGTAGTTCAACCATCATCCTTGAAATCAGCAATATGCTTCTCAATAGGACCAGTGAGCAGATAAGGTGCTTTTAGTTGGACTATTCTCAAAACCATGTGCAATGAGATAGGCATGTATCTTCTCATGCCAAGCACGTGGTGCTTGCTTTAAACCATATAATGCCTTCTTTAACCTGCACACCTGGTTTTCATGCCCTTTCTGCACAAAGCCACATGGCTGAAAAACATACACTTGTTGATGCAAGTCACCATTCAAATATGCAGTTTTAATGTCCAACTGATGTACATTCCAACCATGATGGACTGCAAGTGCACAAATGCTACGAACAGTAGTCATACGGCATGTAGGTGCAAAGGTCTCATCAAAATCAATGCCTCTTTCTTGCGCATAACCCTTTGCAACAAGCCTAGCCTTATACTTGCCAACTGTACCATCAAGTTTACCCTTCAGCTTGTATACCTACTTAGTGCCAATGGCATTCTTGCCAGGATGCAAGTCACATAAAGACCATGTATCATTCTTAATTATAGCATTATATTCAGATTGCATAGCAGCCATCCAATTTTCTGAATTCTGTGCTTCATCTAAAGAAACACGCTCATTCTCATCACAAAGACTAGACGCAACCATAGCATAGCAATCTGATGCAAAGGACGCACTATGAGAGCCTAAACCAGTACGATATGACAAAGGTGCATCTAATTTGTTGTCACACAAAGTCTGCGCCAACCATTTTGGCATAGTTTTTGCCTGCTCAATATCATCTCTCTCATCAACAAGTGCATCATGTAAATCTCCCTCAGAAATGGAATGATGTGCATCATCATATGAAACCTGCGAAGGCTGAGAAGTTGCCTCATTAGGATGAGCGCTAGCCTGTCCACCTGTAAAAAGAGGCATCAAAGTATCATACATGTCTTTGGAGCTAACAGATGTCTCCTTAGTACATGAAAGCAATGGTTGAATAGAATCTTCCACAAAGACAACATCATGGCTAATCAGAATGCGTTTAGTCTGTGGATGATATAGACGATAGCCTTTACTTTCAGAACTATACCCAACAAAAATACATTTTACCGCCTTATCATTCAATTTTCTACGATGTTGTTCAAGCACTAGTGCATATGCAAAACAAACAAAAACACGCAGATGAGCAACAGATGGCTTGTGGTCATGCCAAGCCTCATATGGAGTGATAGACTACAGCACTTTAGTGGGACACCTGTTCAGTAAATATGGTGCACACATGACAGCCTCGAGCCAGAAACTATGTGGTAAAGCGTGACTCTTGACCATGCACCTCGCCATCTCCATGAGTGACCTATTCTTTCGTTCAGCAACTCCATTCTGTTGAGGTGTATATCGCACTCTACACTGGTGTTTTATCCCACGTTCAGCCAAAAATAAATTAAAATCAGAAGACATATATTCCCCCCCGATTAGAACGAAGGGTGTCCATTTTACATGCAAAAAGATTTTCAACCAAAACCAAAAACTGCTTAAAGCACATGAACACTTCGGACTTTGCTTTGAGTGGATATAACCATGCATGCCTGGAAAAATCATCAATGAGAGTCACTAAGTAAAGGTAATTTCCAAAAGAGGGTGTCTACATAGGACCACAAACATCACTATGTACAAGCTTCAATTTTTGTGTAGCCCGAATTAAACCATCTTTTGGAAAGGAGGAATGCTGCATTTTGCCCAAAATATAGCCTTCAAAAATATGTTTTCCAGGTGCCTCAAGTTTGGGCAAAGAGGACACCATTTCAGATTTCTACAGGCGTAGCAAACTAGCAAACTTCAGATGACCAAAGCGTGCATGCCAAAGCTTTGCATCTCACAAGGCATTTGGATTGCCTTTCATCATCAAGCGAAGAGTAGAAGCAAAACTCTGATATGAATCAGGAAGACCATTCAGAACGATCTGCACAAGTGAGCTATCTGGTATAACCTCATCAGCAGAAATCAATTGTTCCTTCAAGTCTTTGATCTTTGTTAGGAAACTGTCCATAGAATCACCTTCATTCATGTGCTCACTCTCCAACTATTTTCGGAGGTAAGCAACACGAGCCTCATTCCTAGATTGGTACAATGTGGTAAGCATATCCCAAGCATCCTTAGCTGTTCTGCAAGAGCGAATATGAGGAATAATGGCACATTTGACAGACAAAGCTATCAATGCATGTGCCTGGGCATCTCTGCCATCCGAGTGAATCTGCTTTGTAGTAGGTGCGACAGAAACAACAACACAAATAGGAATCTGCACAATATCATCCTCGACACCATCTTCACCAGCTCCAGCACCTGTGTTCATAGTACCTGTTGTTACAGGTGTAACAGGACGTCTTTCAACACCCTGCACAATGTTCCACAATCCTTTTGCAATCGATACATGTCGCATCATATAAGCCCATAATGGGTAGTTGGTACCATCCAACTTATCCTCAACAACCAACATACAGAATACATCACTGCTTTCAGCCATGGCCAGTGACTAAAATACCTTGATGCAAAAAATTGACTATATCTCAAAAAGTTGAACAAAACTGCCCAGACAAGTTCCGCTAAACCTGTAGCAGACTTCGAGAGGCTTATACTAGCGAACAGAAATAGGTATATACCTTTGGCACAAAAAGACAAAATAGCTTGCACAAGCGCTGCGATAGTGCGTTAGTGCGCTCACCAAAATTCGTGTAGATCTGAGACTAAAAACGGAGGAGTGTCGACGGGACCCTAGATGAAGCGACGACCTGCTCTGATACCAATTGTTGGAGTTAGAAGTCTGCAGAAGCACACGAATAGCACAAGGAAGAAGAAGAAGCTTGGAGCACAACACACAATACTGAATGTGTTACTAGAGAATGTAAAAAGATAAGTAGCCCATTAGGGAAATAGGCGTATATACAAGCCGGGGGAAAAAAACCTCCTAAAGAGGGAAAAAAGTGCCCCGGTGGTCCTAGAGTGTTCACACACATCACTACCTAAATATATCTCTATAGTCGAGACACATCCTATAAGATCCATCATTGTTCTTTACGAGAAGAACTAGTGTTGGAAAGGGTGAATAGCTTAGTCTGATCACCCCTTTCTTTAAGTACTCATCCACGACCTTGTCAACTTCATTATCCTCTTGGAAGCTCATTTGAATTGGTGGAAATTGAGTTGTAGGACTCACTCCTAGTACCAATTTGATTCTAAGCTCAATGTTCCTTCAAGGAGGCAAATCCTAAGGTAATTCTTTCAAAAACAGCTCCTGGAATTCTGCTCTTACTTTATGTGAAAGTACATGAGCATTCCAAGTAGAGTTTCCATGACTACACGAATCCATCACTACACATGATGAATACACAAAATAAAGAAAGTAAATATACTTACAATTGATCTTGAGCAACTTCGTAGCGGTCACTAATCGTGTCTCTTAGAGATCTAGCTGTCCATAGATTAGTAGTTGCCTCTGCTCATGCTCAGATTAATAAACATGCAAAGAATAGTCTATGACTCGTCGTTTCCTAGCATGCCAGTTTTTACTTAGGACTACATCAAAATGTGCCAGACATGCTAGGCCGAAACTAATAACATTGTGTGTAGACCTAGTGTCAAAGACTACCTTGATAGGTTGTCCTTCCATGACTCCTCTCATGACAATGAGCTCTTTGTCTAGGAACTAGTATCCTTTTTGTGCCACTCGCAAAAGTAGAGCGTCTGGCATAGTAGGAACCGTCTTCATGACCATCATGGCCACTATGGGAGATGATATCTGGGATGGGGAATCACCAGAATATTTATCTCCATAAGTCTCTACCTATATAGGATTGATGACTATAGTAGCTACTATTTTTTTCTTCTTAGGAATCCTTAAAAAGGTGTTGTCCTAGACATCCATAGCACAATCCCTCCTTCATTTCCTTCTCTTTTTGCTGAGGGGTAAGGATAGACTTATTGTATGCTCTAGATAGACTTATTGTATGCCCTGGATAGACTTATTGTATGCCCTGGATAGACTTATTATATGCCCTCTTAGCTAGAGCAGACTCTTTTCGTTTTCCTTCTGAAACTATATTGATCATGTGTACTTTTTTAGCCTCTTTCTGAGGTTGTGCACTGATGAAGCCAAGTGTGGATGTGTAAAAGGTTCAACTCATCTTAGTCCATGAGGATCTTTGACCCTAAAAGCCTATGCCCTTGTGGCCATCCTCATAAACTAGAGTCATCTCCATGGCTTATGCCAAGGAGTGACACCTCTCCTTCCTCACTAAAGGTCAGGTAGTTTCTCTAAATTCCAAGGCAAAGTTGTGGACCTAGAGAAACTGTAGGATAGAGTCAGGTACTTTGGGACATTCCCCCCCTATACTTATCTGAGTACTCTTGAATTTTTTGGTTTTTATAACTGATAAAAAACCACGTTTCTAGTTCTCTAGACCTCTTGTCAGGCAATACAAAGTTGATGTAGAAGAAGACTCTAAATTTCTCCCATGTCATGGGCTCTTGCAACCTCTAGCCTTGGCACATCCTTCTATTTGAAGTTTTTCGAGTCACTATGGTTGGAATTCTGTAATGGGGAGCATGTGCTGGATGGTTCCCTTGATTTTGACATTGAGGCTACAAAATGTGTGGACAATATGAGGTTCTTTCTTATCAACTCAACTCTCAAAGCCAAGAAAAGGGATTTTAAAAGGGTGCAAAGCTTTGCGATGATATTAGTGTTTGGGCATGAACAAAAAGAAGGATGCAACAGTATACACTTTGACTGTTACGTTGACCTCTATGAAGAATGTCTTTCGTTTTATGGAAGAATATATGGTGGTGAAGGTGATAAGTTTGGAACTAGTCGAGAATATGTCAATCCTTTGACAAGGTGCAACCTTTGCTTTTGGAACCCATTGCACTTTCAATACAAGAAACTAAAAGATGGCAGAATAGGGTAAATGCTAAACCCAAGAGGTCAAAAAGGGAAAGGAACATTCGATGATGCCACTACTCAAGAAAGTCATAGTGGTGAATAATACATTAGAAAAAAGGGAAAGCAACATCATTACTTACATATGCAAAGCAATAGATGAGAGAATGTGGAGAAGCTTGTAGGAGGTACAAAAGTGAGTTGTGAAGCAACGAAGTTCAGTCCAACCAACTGGCATAGGACTAGCCCTTGAGCTTATGGAGATTCAAATAGACCTTATAGCATGCGATAAGTGTAATGAAATGCACTATGTACTTCTAAGAATCAAGGAGAAAGAGTCAATATAATACAAATAGGTTTGTGCATTGACTAGCTAAAAAAATTTACTATCTTTGGATGAGACAATCAACTTCAAATGCTCATAGCAGCCAACATGATTATAATTGGGAGAAATACTTTCAAAGGAGTCATAAAAATATGATTGAGTGTATAGAATGCACAAGAGCACAAGAAATAAGCAATATATGCTTTTGGAATGAACTTGACACTCAACAGTGGTACCTCCTATTTTTCAGGAGTGCGTAGAGATAGATCTTGAGATAGAAAAATTTGGATTTCTCCCAATCTGCTAAACCAAATGCTTTGAAAGTAATACACATAAACTAGACACTAATACCTTTCCAATGAGTGCCATCCAATTTGGAGATCTATAGAGAGAGCAACAACCTCAGCAAGCTTACTCTTGTCGAAGAAGATGATGTAGAAAAATGAAGGGGCAAGACAATGATGGCCACAAGTGTATGTATATTACTTTCATGTAATGTACAAGTGATTTGAAGTATTTATATAGTCTCTTGAAGTGCTCCAAGACTTCTAAAAGTGGATTTTCAATTTACATGAAGGTGGGATTAATTTTTGGAGGGAATCAATTCACTTCCTACAATCTAGGAAACGTGAAGATCTAGTTTGATCTACGTTTAGGTGATTGATTGCTTCAATGAATGCAACTCAAGCACCTCAAATTTTTGGAAGTTTAGCTCTCTTTTTCTCATTTTACATGTGTAAGGCTCTTGGCTTTTACAATGGTAAAATCTTTTAAAAAAATACAATTAATGAGCATAGGTAAAAGAATGCTTCAATGGACATTTTAGCATAATCCAAATGATAGCTTTTTGATGTAGATCAAATCCACCGCAATAATAGTGTAAGATTGATGTTCCAATAGCTCTCCCTCAAGATAGAGTATGATTCACTCTTCATTCTGTAATAGGTTGAATACCTGCCATTGATTTAAATCTACAAAGCATTATTCCATCAAGTTCCTTTGTCATCAAATCTGCTACTTGGTTTTTTGTTCGAACAAGAGAAATGTCAATCTACTTTGCCATGAGCTTCTCCTTGATGAAGTGGTAATGAACCTCTATGTGTTTTGTTCTTGCATGGAAAATGGGTCTTGCTGCTAGATGCATGGAACTTACATTATCTCCAAATATGTGAGGTTTGGAGCTCACGAGTCCCAAATTGTATACAATGCTTTTAACCATATTTCCTCTTGATTTGCTATGGTCAAACCTCTCTAGTTGTCTTCAGCTGAGGATAAAGCAATTGTTGGTTGCTTCTTGGAACTCCATGACACTAGCTTTGAACCTACAAATGCTAAGTAACCAGAGGTACTTCTTCTATCATCCTTAGCTCTTACCCAATCTACTTCTGAACAGATTTTTATATCCAAATGTGAGGAGTAAAGATAGAATATATCGTCATTGATTGTACCTTTGAGATACTTAAGTACCTTCTAGGTGAGTGCATGAATTGACTAAGCACTCCCACACTATATGAGATGTCACGCCTTGTATGAGTAGCATCCATCAAGCTACCTACCAAGCTTTGATATTCTTTAATGTATTCAATTTTGTAACCTTCACAAACACTAAATTTATGATTCATCTCCAAAGATGTACTTGCAAGCTTTGTGTTCTCCATTCTAATCTTTAGAAGTGGATCTTGAATGTACCTTCTCTGAGTTAGATACATCCCTTCATGTGTATAAATCACTGGCATAACTAAAAAATATGAGAGCTCACCTAAGTCATTGATTTTGAACTCCTCTTGTATGTGTCTCCTGATCCTTTGAATGCCATTCATATCATCACACGTCACATTAATATCATCTACATATACACATAGGTAGATAACCTCATTGTGATCCCTTTGATGAATAGAGAAGGATCTGAGTTGCTAGGTTTGATTCATTGATCTTGAAGGTATATAACCAACCTGTAATTCCAAGCTCTAGGAGTTTCCTTCAATCCATACAATGCTTTCTTAACTTTGAAAACATAAGATGCATAATTAAGGGTTTCAAAACTTAGAGGTTGTGACATGTATACCGCTTCACTTATTCAACAATTTAGAAATGCATATTTTACATCAAGTTGGAGGATTCTCTAATTTCCTGTAGTAGCTACAATTATTAATGTTTTGATTGTAGTCATCTTTACAACTAGTGAGAATGTTTCCTTATAGTCTATATCATGAGTTTGTGAGCATCCTTTGGAAACTAATCTTGCCTTGTACCTACAAATTGATCCAAGTTTCTTTTAACTTTATAAACCCATATATAACCAATTACCTTTTGGTTGGATGACATTGGGACCAAATACCAAGTGTCCATCTACAATAAAGTAACTTTGTGATCTAAGGGTCCAGCTGGTTTAGCTAGATCTGAAAATGGACATCGTTTGGTCATTCATGTGTATGGCAAAAGATCTTGAGACTAGAGTTAATTATAAGTTCATGTGCTCTCTTAAACAAGTGATCCACTTAGCCTAGTGGTTAAGTCTCAAGAATGTGAAGGAGGAGGTCGTGGGTCCAAAACTCATGTGGAGCATGGGGAGAGTGTTTTGACCAAGGAGCTCTGGAGCCTTCTAACTCAAGTTAATGTGAGTTAACTTGAGTCTAGTGAGACTTAACACGAGTGGAAAGTACACCAACCACTAGTGGACTCTAGCGGAAAGTACTAAAGCAGTGGTTGAGATCACTTCAACCACTAGTAGGCTCTAATGGAAGATATTAAAGGAGTGGAGGAGATTGCACTTGCACTTGTGGACTCTAGTTCCATTTGTGGTCCTCCTTGATTCGAGCAACTATATATGAATGCATAAGGTTTGGAGGAGATTCATCTTTGTGGCACATGGTGGCCATAATGCATTGATATCAGAGCCTTATGCAAGCTCCTATGGTGACCTTGGTGACTCATCAGTGTATTTGTACTTTATGTATTTGTACTTTATGATTTCATATCATTTTAGCATGTTTGTATCTCGTGTTCCAAGAAATTGAAGTGTGTTTTTCTCTCATTTGTGAAGAATTTTGGGTGCCTCTATCTGCACCTCCTGATTTCTTCCCTTAGAGCTGCTGCAAGTATTTTGTCCTTAATCTTTTGGAATGCATGCTACTTTCTGGAGTGCACAATAGTAATCGATCCTCTAACCTCTATGTCAAGCACTAGAAGACATAGCCACGCTGTTATGTTGTTCGTATGCACAAAAGTATTGGATGTGGTTTCTATTTCGATCGCAAAAGGGAAAACATTGGCATAGATGTATGTGGGGATCAAACCGATGATTTAAGTCCAGAGATAGAGATGTGCTATCAAACAACCAGTAATACTCTGGTTTCTCACTCCTATGGAATCCTAGAAATGAACCTCAAATCTTGGTGAGAAGCACAAGCAATAGAAAAGGACGTGTGAGGGCTTTTTTTTCGAGCTCCAACATGGAAAGGTAAAAAATCTCACTTCTCCATTGATGCGCAAACACCCTAACCAATATAGTATAGGCACGTGGGATGGACCCACTATATTCAAATCTTATTATCTGCAAACATTCTTGAATCACCATATGGGCATCACAAAGGACTTCCAAGACAACATAGACTATTGCATGCATGCTCTAATGTGAATGTTCATGGCAGCATTGGAAAGACATTCAAATTTTTCCTCATATTTTGTGTCATACTTGAATGTGAGCATGATTTGATGAAGCGTTGTGAGCCGAAGTTGTTTCAATGATTTGGCCTCTAAAAAGCTTTGAATCTTGAGCTTTTTGTTTCATCTCAAGAAGAGTTCACTCGAAGCACCCCTAACACTTCATACGACGGAATTAGAAGGGCGATAGCAAGCATAAATCAAGGAAGTTGGATCATGTACTACATATACAGATGTTGCAACTATATTCTCCCAATCCAAAGAGAAGGGTGAGCAAAAGCTCACAACTAGGATGATTACTAATGAGCTGGAATAGCACCAGAGTCCCCTAGAGTTAGTAGGTGACAAAGCTCACTCTCTCTTCAAGAAAGGGAAGTTAGAAAGGGCTTGGACTACATGCTTTGTCTGAAAATGGATAACCAAAATGCTTAATGATGAACTTGAATAGTAGTAGCATTCCTTGTGGGTTTTCTGGACTATTCCTAGACCATCCACTTTTAGTACTAGAATTTAGCCAAGTTTCTTTATGGATCTCAACAATGCTTGCTTCTAATGAGGTATGACAAATCATTAAAGTAGGAGTATTTCAACTAGGGTCAATGGATGATTAGATGATGATCATGCAAATCCACTTAGAGCAATCTAATGGCTCTTGATATACTATTGTACTTGATTACAATTGTTATGTTGCTATAGTTGTTATGCTGCTACAGTGTAGAACAAAGTCTCCTATAGCTAGAATGTTCTTCAAATGTATAGGCTATTGATCATGTTATTCTAGCATTTAGAAATATATTGTTCTTCTTTTGGTTTTGAGGTAAACATTTATAATAAAAATAGTTTGAGGTGTTTCTTAGTCTTAGAACTTTTTTGCATGTCTCATTATGCTTGAACATGCTACAATCTAGATGCATGCATGTTTATATGGAATGCGCATGAAAGAGTATGTCAATGTGTGTGTATGTGTGTTTGTTTGCATGTGTATTGTGTATTCTATATTATAGGTGTATGTGTATGCATCGTGCATGTATGTGTGTGTAGATATACATATGTTCAAATGTATGTGTGTATATGTGTGCAAGTGTGCATGTGTTTATATCCCTATGGTTAGTGAAGACGATAAGAAGTTTGACCAAGTAATGGAAGAAGGTACCATAAGTGAGGATGTTTACAAAGGAAAGATAGAAAAATATGTGATTTAGCATATTGAATGATGTTAAATACTCAAACATATCTATAGCTTTAAGGGAGGTTATCATATAAATCACCTAAATTTTTATATTTCAAATGGAAGCTAACATCCACATTCGCCTATTCTTCTATATTATGAATAGAAACTATCACCAGAATTTGCCAAATTATTTATAATTACTATATGAGATAGCTCAATAAATTTGCCCATATTCATATACTTTTGAGTTAGGGGGGTGGTCTTTTTTTTACCCTCGTAAGGGTGTGATGGGCTAAGCACTTGCGCCAAAAAGCTATGCTTGAGGACTACTTCATAATCCTCCCTCTTAAAGTGTAGTTCAACCATCTCTTAACTATCACTTTATTACATTATCTTTGCCATAATCACCAGTTTAGATAAAGAGGAGGTTAATTCAATCTCTTCATCAGCTATTTAGTTAATAGATAGTGGTGCTTCTGATCAGATCATTCCCATACTAGGTTGTGAGAGTTTAGCATAACATCGAGATCTTCTCTTACTAAAATAGAAGGTTCTTCTCATTCCTTGCAATTAGAAGTTATCTCTTTTGATGCAAACATCTGAGAATGATGTTCCAAACGACTTGTGGTTCCATGTGCTACATACATTAAGAAGCTAATGAAGTCTATTAAGCGTTCCTAATGCTAGATTGGCAGGTGTAGAGTAGATGTCTTGCAGTACTACCTCATCTCTAGAATATAATAATCATCTCTTCAAAGTGGTATCAAAGCAATTAGTCAACATGGGAGACGGATTTACTTCACGGAGAAGATCATGGCAAACGAGATTGAAATTTCTTTTGTTCCAACGAAAAAGAAAGTAGTAGATATGATGACAAAGGCACTCGATCGAATGAAGCTTTGGAAAATTAAATCAATGGAAGGTATTTAACCTGTTAGAGAATGAAGAATCAAGCATAGTTCAGCTTGATGGGGAGCTATTGGAAAATCAAGCTTACACTATGCGTGAGGTGGATTTGATCTATACCAGAAAAACTATCGGTTGGATTATGCCAAAATATCCATTGAAGCTTTCTTTCACCTATGCTCATTTATTGTGCTTTTTTTAAAAGATGTTTTATGGATCATTCACCATTCTAGAAGCCTAGAGACTTACAAATGTAAAAGGAGAAAAAAAGAGCTAAAATTCCATGAATTCGAGATTATTGACTTGCAACAATCAATGAATAAATTAGTCACCTAAAAGTAGATCAAACTAGATCTTCACTTTTCCTAGATTGTAGGAAAGTGAATTGATTCCCTCCAACAACTAATCCCACCTTCATTTGGAGTCAAAATCCACTTGTAGAAGTTGTGGAGCACATCAAAGTGTATGTAAAGGCTTCAAATCACTTGTACATTACATGGAAGCAATATACATACACTTTTGGCCATCATTGTGTTGCTTGTTTATTTTTCTACATCTTCTTTAGCAACAATAAGCCTGTAGAGGCTATTGCTATCTCTATAGAGCTCCACATTGAATGGCACTCATTGGAAAGGTATTAGTTTCTAGTTTATTTGTATTTGTATTAATCTTCGAAGCATTTGGTTTAGTAGATTGGGAGAACTCTCCATTCTTCTATCTCGGGGTCTACCTCTACCCATTCTTGAAAAATAGGAGGTACCACTATTGAGTAACAAGTTCATTCCAAAAGCATATTTTGCTTATTTCTTGTACTCTTGTGCATTCTATGCACTAAACCCTATGTGTGTGACTCCTTTGAAATGAGTTTTTCCAATTTAATCATGTTGGGTGCTATGAGCATTTGAAGTTGATTGTCTCATTCAAAGGTAGTAAATTATTTGAGCTCGTCAATGTGTTAACCTATCTCTCTTGTATTGACTCTTTTTTGTTGATGCTCCAAAATAGAGAGTGGATTATATTGCACTTATCACATGCCTTTAAGGTCTATTTGAGTCTCCACAAGCTCAAGGGATGGTCTTGTGCTAGTTGGCTGAACTGAACTTCGTTGCTTCACAACTCAGTTGTGTACCTTCTACAAGCTTCTCCAAGTTCTTTCACCTGTTGCCCTATCTATGTAAGTAATGATGCTGCTCTCCCTTTTTTTAATGTATGCTTTAAAGGATTGACATATTTTGGACTAGATTGGAAATTCTTATGTTCAGCACCATATATTCTTCCATAAAATGAAAACATTCTTCATAAAGGTCAAGATAACAATCAAAGTGTATACTATTGCACCCTTCTTCTTTGGTCATGCCCACACACTAATATCATCGTAAAGTTTTGCACCTTTTTTAAATCCCTTTTCTTGGTTTTTAGAGTTGAGTTCATAAGAAAGCATCTCATATTGTCCATGATTTTTGTAGCCTCAATGTCAAAATCAAGGGAACCATCCAGCACATGCTCCCCATTACAAAATTCCGACCACAGTGACTTGGAAACCTTCCAATAGAAGGATGTGCCAGAACTACTAACGATATTGTGTCTGAAATAGCCAATGATACTATATAAAGTGCAATATAACCTTCAAAAACTTGGTTAGTAGTTACAACCTCCACTCTGCTAGCACTACAATGAATTTTATGTATCTACTTTCCATACAATATCAGAACTCATTCAACAAGCGCAGACATTAACCTCACATTTCCTCTAGGTAAAACGTAATGATCATCTTCCATTTCATACGGATCATCCTGATCCCAAAATGCAAGTGATAAGTCAGTAAATAGCCCAACATTTGCATATTCAAGGTTTTAAGTGAGAATAGATGACTGAAAGACAACACATCCTTTTGCAAGGTTTGAAAATGCACCACTTATATTCTGATTTCTCTTCCAAAGATGTGTGATGAAGTGTCAACTCACTTAGAAGACGTCAATAATTATGCAACCACTTCCGTGCCCTATTAGATGCAACTACTCACCCAAAACCTCCTTTCCTTTTTACCCAAGATCTATCTCTCATTTCTTCCATTTTAGCATGATTGTGCTCATCTCCATTTCTAAGACTCAATGCTAACTCCAACTGCTTGAGTCCCAATCCTCTAGCCGCATGACTTGTTTTTGTCCACTCTTAGAAAAAATCCCCTCTTAGAGTTGTCGCCTATTCATTAGTTTCCATCTGCCACTCTTGGCTGCCATCACCTTTCTAGCTCCTATGCCATCTATTCTTTACTCCATAGTAGTATGGTTAAACTCTTCTACCACAACTCTTCTATAATCCATGGGAACCTCTCTCATCTATTTTGCCATGCATTAAAGAAAACCTCATAATTTGCTATGGTTTCCCTTTCTTGTTTTTTTGTACTCCCAAGAGAATCTCTATGGGTGACATTTTGCTTGGCTTCTCTGCATTCTCGATATTCATCTAGAATTTTCGTAATATGAGGAGACAACAACCCTTGGTTGTGAATCTCTATAGCAAGCCTCCATAAATCCAGGAAAACATTGGACCATCTTTAGAATTATATTTCATCCATGCAAGGCTTCAAGGAATCCATTCGATTGATCCTTTCCTCAGTGCATGTGTCCCATATAGTTTCAGTCTCTTTGCATGTGACTAGTTTTTGAATATCGGAATTTTAAAGTCAGCTTCTTATTAGCTTGTGTGTGTTCATGCTCTCCGATAGAAAGTCATCCATGTCAAATTCCCAAAGAGCATGCCATCCAAAGAATACTTCATGAGCAGCCAAAAACTAGACTTCTTCATTCTCCTCCATGTGGATTGTTTCTATATATCTTCATTTCGAGCCGAAAGATAAAACAAAATGTGGGATCAATGAACTATGTTAGACCACAATGATCTCAGTGAGGGTCATGAATCTCCTCTAAAGTTTCCCTATATCTTAGTGAATGTCTGCTACAACTCTTCCCCTATTTCAACATCATGAAATAATGCTCTATGTCTCTTGTCATTTGTTGTAATTCCTCAACCTTCCTTCAGGCAATTTTCACCTTAGTTGTATGCATAACCTTTATGCAATTTTCACATCAGTTGTATGCATAATAAAGAAGTTATCTATAGATGTTCCACCTTCACAAGGAGTAATTGCGAGCAAATAACAATGAATCCTCCAATCGTTTTAGCTTTTACACTTTAAGAGCGATAAACGGTTGTTTGTTGATTCAAGCACTTGTAATTCCTTGATAACAAGCACCAATATTTTCCCTCCATCACAAGAATATGCATATGTAAACCCTACATCATTCCCTTTCTTTGTCCTATATAATATGAGTCATAGCAGAGTGAGGTGCATGAAATCTTGATGCCATGTAAGCGCAACATTTCTTTCCTTCTCTTCTTTTTTTTACATAATTGTAAACTTGTAATATTTTGTCCAATCCAAGCTTTGTCTATCTATTGACACCTTTTGTTGTAGCTTCATATATCTATCACCTTCTGATCTTCCACCTTCGCTCATAAAGAATCAATTCATGTGAACAAAATCCATTCAAATCTAACCATTTACCATACTCAAATATGTTGAGCTCTTCAATCGCAAGATCATACAGTATAAAAAAAATAACAGAAGGGATTTTTTCAAGATCAAACTTGCCCATGTTTGATGGCATCAACCTCTATCATCAAGGATTCATCGATTTCATTCCAGGAGCTCCTCTTTGAATCCGTTACTAATCTTCTTATTTGATAATCTTCATGGGGCTCTTTCATGAATTGTCCAACTACTTTTATATGTTCTCAGTATATTAATCTTCTTTGTCACAACAAAAACAACTGACCATGATTTGACCTTCAAAAGATGGGCATTTCAAGTACGTAAACTTGCAATCCCCAAATAAGTGTTTGGAAAAGATGAAGCATTGCTGACCCATAATAATTCCAACTATGTCTCCTCTCTACATGAGGTTATTTCTTCATGTATGAAGAGTCCTCCTCACTACACTTCCTTTGTGTGAAAAATGATTCCTCATATTATCTTCCTTTTTTTCCACTAGTCTAGTGTAAAGTCTTGTCTTAATTTGTGCCTAATTCCTAGTCTTCAAAAGAAAAAAGAAAGAACCTCCTCATGACTTGCATGCGCACCAAAAAGAAAACCACTCTATGAGATGATCAGACCTTCTCCAAAAGTATAAGAGTTCTATTTCTTGTAGCAATGAAAAAACTGAACACCAAAAGAGAGATGATATGCTTTCTTAGAGAGTTTTGTCCCCATATAAGCTGCTAAACCTTTCAATTTCTTCCTGTTCACCCATAAGAATGTCTTCCATGAGCTTCTCCTTGATGAAGTGGTAATGAACCTCTATGTGTTTTGTTCTTGCATGGAAAATGGGTCTTGCTGCTAGATGCATGGAACTTACATTATCTCCAAATATGTGAGGTTTGGAGCTCACGAGTCCCAAATTTTATACAATGCTTTTAACCATATTTCCTCTTTATTTGCTATGGTCAAACCTCTCTAGTCGTCTTCAGCTGAGGATAAAGCAAATGTTGGTTGCTTCTTGGAACTCCATGACACTAGCTTTGAACCTACAAATGCTAAGTAACCAGAGGTACTTCTTCTATCATCCTTAGCTCTTACCCAATCTACTTCAGAAACAAATTTTTATATCCAAATGTGAGGAGTAAAGATAGAATATACCGTCATTGATTGTACCTTTGAGATATTTAAGTACTCCCTTAGAAACATCCATGTGTGCTCTTCTAGGTGAGTGCATGAATTGACTAAGCACTCCCACACTATATGAGATGTCACGCCTTGTATGAGAAGCATCTATCAAGCTACCTACCAAGCTTTGATATTCTTTAATGTATTCAATTTTGTCACCTTGACAAACACTAAAATTATGATTCATCTCCGAAGATGTACTTGCAAGCTTTGTGTTCTCCATTCTAATCTTCAGAAGTGGATCTTGAATGAACCTTCTCTGAGTTAGATACATCCCTTCATGTGTATAAATCACTGGCATACCTAAAAAATATGAGAGCTCACCTAAGTCATTGATTTTGAACTCCTCTTGCATGTGTCTCGTGATCCTTTGAATGCCATTCATATCATCACACGTCACATTAATATCATCTACATATACACAAAGGTAGATAACCTCATTGTGATCCCTTTGATGAATAGAGAAGGATCTCAGTTGCTAGGTTTGATTCATTGATCTTGAAGGTAACAACGTGTAATTCCAAGCTCTAGGAGTTTCCCTCAATCCATACAATGCTTTCTTAAGTCTGAAAACATAAGATGCATAATTAAGGGTTTCAAAACTTAGAGGTTGTGACATGTATATCGCTTCACTTATTCAACCATTTAGAAATGCATTTTTTACATCAAGTTGGAGGATTCTCTAATTTCTTGTAGTAGCTACAATTATTAATGTTTTGATTGTAGTCATCTTTACAACTAGTGAGAATGTTTCCTCATAGTCTATATCATGAGTTTGTGAGCATCCTTTCGAAACTAATCTTGCCTTGTACCTACAAATTGATCCAAGTTTCATTTAACTTTATAAACCCATATATAACCAATTACCTTTTGATTGGATGACATTGGGACCAAATACCAAGTGTCCATCTACAATAAAGTAGCCTGTGATCTAAGGGTCCAGCCGGTTTAGCTTGATCTGAAAATGGACATCGTTTGGTCATTCATGTGTATGGCCAAAGATCCTGAGACTAGAGTTAATTATAAGTTCATGTGCTCTCTTAAACAAGTGATCCACTTAGCCTAGTGGTTAAGTCTCAAGATTGTGAAGGAGGAGGTCGTGGGTTCAAAACTCATGTGGAGCATGGGGAGAGTGTTTTGACCAAGGAGCTCTAGAGCCTTCTAACTCAAGTTAATATGAGTTAACTTGCGTCTAGTGAGACTTAACACGAGTGGAAAGTACACCAACCAATAGTGGACTCTAGCGGAAAGTACTAAAGCAGTGGTTGAGATCACTTCAACCACTAGTAGGCTCTAATGGAAGATATTAAAGGAGTGGAGGAGATTGCACATGCACTTGTGGACTCTAGTTCCATTTGTGGTCCTCCTTGATTCGAGCAACTATATATACATGCATAAGGTTTGGAGGAGGTTCATCTTTGTGGCACATGGTGGCCATAATGCATTGATATTAGACCCTTATGCAAGCTCCTATGGTGACCTTGGTGACTCATCATCTTCCTTACAAGCTGACATAGATCTTAGCAAAGGCCATTTCCTTCATCTTTATGATTGCGTATCATTTCAGTGTATTTGTACTTTATGATTGCATATCATTTTAGCATGTTTGTATCTCGTGTTCCAAGAAATTCAAGTGTGTTTTTCTCTCATTTGTGAAGAATTTTGGGTGCCTCTATCTGTACCTCCTGATTTCTTCCCTTAGAGGTGCTGAAAGTATTTTTTCCATAATCTTTTGGAATGCATGCTACTTTCTGGAGTGCATAATAGTAATCGATCCTCTAACCTCTATGTCAAGCACTAGAAGACATAGCCACGCTGTTATGTTATTCGTATGCACAAAAGTATCGGATGTGGTTTCTATTTCGATTGCAAAAGGGAAAACATTGGCATAGATGTATGTGGGGATCAAACCGATGATTTAAATCCAGAAATAGAGATAAGCTATCAAACAACCAGTAATACTCTGGTTTCTCACTCCTATGGAATCCTAGACTTGAACCTCAAATCTTGGTGAGAAGCACAAGCAATAGAAAATGACGTGTGAGGGCTTTGTTTTCAAGCTCCAACATGGAAAGGTAAAAAATCTCACTTCTCCATTGATGTTCAAACACCCTAATCAATACAGTATAGGCACGTGGGATGGACCCACTATATTCAAATCTTGTAATCTGCACACATTTTTCAATCACCATATGGGCATCACAAAGGACTTCCAAGACAGCATAGACTATTGCATGCATGCTCTAATGTGAATGTTCATGGCAGCATTGGAAAGACATTCAAATTTTTCCTCATATTTTGTGTCATACTTGAATGTAAGCATGATTTGATGAAGCCTTGTGAGCCGAAGTTGTTTCAATGATTTGGCCTCTAAAAAGCTTTGACTCTTGAGCTTTTCCTTTCATCTCAAGATGAGTTCACTCGAAGCACCCCTCACACTTCATTCGACGACATTAGAAGGGCGATAGCAAGCATAAATCAAGGAAGTTGGATCTTGTTTTGGCTTTCATTTCTCTCGAGTAACAAGGGAAAACATTCATTCATGAGCTACATATACAGATGTTGCAACTATATTCTCCCAATCCAAAGAGAAGGGTGAGCAAAAGCTCACAACTAGGATGATTACTAATGAGCTAGAATAGCACCGGAGTCCCCTAGAGTTAGTAGGTGACAAAGCTCACTTTCTCTTCAAGAAAGGGAAGTTAGAAAGGGCTTGGACTACATGCTTTGTCTAAAAATTGATAAGCAAAATGCTTAATGATGAACTTGAATAGCAGTAGCATTCCTTGTGGGTTTTTTGGACTATTCCTAGACCATGCACTTTTAGTACTCGAATTTAGCCAAGTTTCTTTATGGATCTCAACAATGCTTGCTTCTAATGAAGTATGACAAATCATTAAAGTAGGAGTATTTAAACTAGGGTCAATGGATGATTAGATGATGATCATGCAAATCCACTTAGAGCAATCTGATGGCTCTTGATATACTATTGTACTTGATTACAATTGTTATGTTGCTATAGTTGTTATGCTGCTACAGTGTAGAACAAAGTCTGCTATAGCTAGAATGTTCTTCAAATGTATAGGCTATTGATCATGTTATTCTAGCATTTAGAAATATATTGTTCTCCTTTTGGTTTTGAGGTAAACATTTATAATAAAAATAGTTTGAGGTGTTTCTTAGTCTTATAACTTTTTTGCATGTCTCATTATGCTTGAACATGGTACAATCTAGATGCATGCATCTTTATATGGAATGTACATGAAAGAGTATGTGAATGTGTGTTTGTTTGGATGTGTATTGTGTATTCTATATTATAGGTGTATGTGTGTGCATCATGCATGTATGTGTGTGTAGATATACATATGTTCAAATGTATGTATGTGTATATGTGTGCAAGTGTGCATGTGTTTATATCCCTATGGTTAGTGAAGACGATAAGAAGTTTGACCAAGTAATGGAAGAAGGTACCATAAGTGAGGATGTTTACAAAGGAAAGATAGAAGAATATGTGATTTAGCATATTGCATGATGTTAAATACTCAAACATATCTATAGCTTTAAGGGAGGTTATCATATAAATCACCTAAATTTTTATATTTCAAATGGAAGCTAACATCCACATTCGCCTATTCTTCTATATTATGAATAGAAACTAGCACCAAAATTTGTTAAATTATTTATAATTACTATATGAGATAGCTCAATAAATTTGCCCATATTCATATACTTTTGAGTTAGGGGGGTGGTCTTTTTTTTACCCTCGTAAGGGTGTGATGGGCTAAGCACTTGCGCCAAAAAGCTATGCTTGAGGACTACTTCATAATCCTCCCTCTTAAAGTGTAGTTCAACAATCTCTTACCTATCACTTTATTACATTATCTTTGCCATAACTCACTAGTTTAGGTAAAGAGGACGTTAATTCAATCTCTTCATCAGCTATTTAGTTAATAGATAGTGGTGCTTCTGATCACATCATTCCCATACTAGGTTCTGAGAGTTTAGCATAACATCGAGACCTTCTCTTCCTAAAATAGAAGGTTCTTCTCATTCCTTGCAATTAGAAGTTATCTCTTTTGATGCAAACATCTGAGAATGATGTTCCAAACGACTTGTGGTTCCATGTGCTACATTAAGAAGCTAATGAAGTCTATTAAGCGTTCCTAATGCTAGATTGGCAGGTGTAGAGTAGGTGTCTTGCAGCACTACCTCATCTCTAAAATATAATAATCATCTCTTCACAGTGGTATCAAAGCAATTAGTCAACATGGGAGACGGATTTACTTCACGGAGAAGCTCATGGCAAACGAGATTGAAATTTCTTTTGTTCCAATGAAAAAGAAAGTAGTAGATATGATGACAAAGGCACTTGATGGAATGAAGCTTTGGAAAATTAAATCAATGGAAGGTATTTAACCTGTTAGAGAATGAAGAATCAAGCATACTTTAGCTTGATGGGGAGCTATTGGAAAATCAACCTTACACTATGCGTGAGGTGGATTTGATCTATACCAGAAAGCTATCGGTTGGATTATGCCAAAATATCCATTGAAGCTCTCTTTTACCTATGCTCATTTATTGTACTTTTTTAAAAAGATGTTTTATGGATCATTCACCATTCTAGAAGCCTAGAGACTTACAAATGTAAAAGGAGAAAAAAAGAGCTAAAATTCCATGAATTCAAGATGATTGACTTGCAACAATCAATGAATAAATTAATCACCTAAAAGTAGATCAAACTAGATCTTGACTTTTCCTAGATTGTAGGAAAGTGAATTGATTCCCTCCAACAACTAATCCCACCTTCATTTGGAGTCAAAATCCACTTGTAGAAGTTGTGGAGCACATCAAAGTGTATGTAAAGGCTTCAAATCACTTGTACATTACATGGAAGCAATATACATACACTTTTGGCCATCATTGTGTTGCTCATTTATTTTTCTACATCATCTTCTTTAGCAACAATGAGCTTGTAGAGGCTATTACTATCTCTATAGAGATCCACATTGAATGGCACTCATTGGAAAGGTATTAGTTTCTAGTTTATTTGTATTTGTATTAATCTTCAAAGCATTTGATTTAGTAGATTGGGAGAACTCTCCATTTTTCTATCTCGGGGTCTACCTCTACCCATTCTTGAAAAATAGGAGGTACCACTATTGAGTAACAAGTTCATTCCAAAAGCATATTTTGCTTATTTCTTGTACTCTTGTGCATTCTATGCACTAAACCCTATGTGTGTGACTCCTATGAAATGCGTTTCTCCAATTTAATCATGTTGGGTGCTATGAGCATTTAAAGTTGATTGACTCATTCAAAGGTAGTAAATTTCTTGAGCTCGTCAATGTGTAAACCTATCTGTCTTGTATGTTGATGCTCCAAAATAGAGAGTGCATTTTATTGCACTTATCACATGCATTTAAGGTCTATTTGAGTCTCCACAAGCTCAAGGGATGGTCTTGTCCCAGTTGGCTGAACTGAACTTCATTGCTTCACAACTCAATTGTCTACCTTCTACAAGCTTCTCCAAGTTCTTTCACCTGTTGCCCTATCTATGTAAGTAATGATGCCGCTCTCCCTTTTTTTAATGTATGCTTTAAAGGATTGACATATTTTGGACTAGATTGGAAATTATTATGTTCAGCACCATATATTCTTCCATAAAATGAGAACATTCTTCATAAAGGTCAACATAAGAGTCAAAGTGTATACTATTGCACCCTTCTTCTTTGGTCATGCCCACACACTAATATCATTGTAAAGTTTTGTAGCTTTTTTAAATCCCTTTTCTTGGTTTTTAGAGTTGAGTTCATAAGAAAGCATCTCATATTGTCCATGCGTTTTGTAGCCTCAATGTCAAAATCAAGGGAACCATCCAGCACATGCTCCCCATTACAAAATTCCGACCACAGTGACTTGGAAACCTTCTAATAGAAGAATCAAGGGAACCATCCAACACATGCTCTCCATTACAAAATTCCGACCACAGTGACTTGGAAACCTTCCAATAGAAGGATGTGCCAGAACTACTAACGATATTGTGTCTGCAAATAGCCAATGATACTATATAAAGTGCAATATCACCTTCAGAAACTTGGTTAGTAGTTACAACCTCCACTCTACTAGCACTACAATGAATTATATGTATCTACTTTCCATACAATATCAGAACTCATTCAACAAGCGCAGACATTAACCTCACATTTCCTCTAGGTAAAACGTAATGATCATCTTCCATTTCATACGGAAGCCCAACATTTGCATATTCAAGGTTTTAAGTGAGAATAGATGATGGAAAGACAACACATCCTTTTGCAAGGTTTGAAAATGCACCACTTATATTCTGATTTCTCTTCCAAGGATGTGTGATGAAGTGTCAACTCACTTAGAAGACGTCAATAATTATGCAACCACTTCCGTGCCCTATTAGATGCAACTACTCACCCAAAACCTCCTTTCCTTTTTACCCAAGATCTATCTCTCATTTCTTCCATTTTAGCATGATTGTGCTCATCTCCATTTCTAAGACTCAATGCTAACTCCAATTGCTTGAGTCCCAATCCTCTAGCCGCATGACTTGTTTTTGTCGAATCTCAGGAAAAATCCCCTCTTAGAGTTGTCGCTTGTTCATTAGTTTCCATCTTCCACTCTTGGCTGCCATCACCTTTCTAGCTCCTATGCCATCTATTCTTTACTCCATAGTAGTATGGTTAAACTCTTCTACTACAACTCTTCTATAATCCATGGGAAAATCTCTCAGCTATTTTGCCATGCATCAAAGAAAACCTCATAATTTGCTATGGTTTCCCTTTCTTGTTTTTTGGTACTCCCAAGAGAATCTCTATGGGTGACATTTTGCTTGGCTTCTCTGCATTCTCGATATTCATCTAGAATTTTCGTAATAAGAGGAGACAACAACCCTTGGTTGTGGATCTCTATAGCAAGCCTCCATAAATCCAAGAAAAAATTGGACCATCTTTAGAATTATATTTCATCCATGCAAGGCTTCAAGGAAGCCATTCGATTGATCCTTTCCTCAGTGCATGTGTGCCATATAGTTTCAGTCCGTTTGCATGTGACTAGTTTTTTAATATCGGAATTTTAAAGTCAGCTTCTTATTAGCTTGTGTGTGTTCATGGTCTCCGATAGAAACTCATCCATGTCAAATTCCCAAAGAGCATGCTATCCAAAGAATACTTCATGAGCAGCCAAAATCTAGACTTCTTCATTCTCCTCCATGTGGATTGTTTCTATATATCTTCATTTCGAGCCGAAAGATAAAACAAAATGTGGGATGAATGAACTATGTTTATCCACAATGATCTCAGTGAGGGTCATGAATCTCCTCTAAAGTTTCCCTATATCTCAGTGAATGTTTGCTACAACTCTTCGCCTATTTCAACATCATGAAATAATGCTCTATGTCTCTTGTCATTTGTTGTAATTCCTCAATCTTCCTTCATGCAATTTTCACCGTAGTTGTATGCATAACCTTTATGCAATTTTCACCTCAATCGTATGCATAATAAAGAATTTATCTATAGATGTTCCACCTTCACAAGGAGTAATTGGGAGCAAATAACAATGAATCCTCCAATCGTTTTAGCTTTTACAATTCAAGAGCGATAAACGGTTGTTTGTTGATTCAAGCACTTGTAATTCCTTGATAACAAGCACCAATATTTTCCCTCCATCACAAGAATATGCATATGTAAACCCTACATCATTCCCTTTCTTTGTTCTATATAATATGAGTCATAGGAGAGTGAGTTGCATGAGATCTTGATGCCATGTAAGCGCAACCTTTCTTTCCTTCTCTTCTTTTTTTTACAGAATTGTAAACTTGTAATATTTTCTCCAATCCAAGCTTTGTCTATCTATTGACACCTTTTGTTGTCGCTTCATATATCTATCATCTTCTGATCTTCCACCTTCGCTCATAAAGAATCAATTCATGTGAACAAAATCCATTCAAATCTAACCATTTACCATACTCAAATATGTTGAGCTCTTCAATCGCAAGATCATACAGTATAAAAAAAATAACAGAAGGGATTTTCTCAAGATCAAACTTGCCCATGTTTGATGGCATCAACCTCTATCATTAAGGATTCATCGATTTCATTCCAGGAGCTCCTCTTTGAATCGGTTACTAATCTTCTTACTTGATAATCTTCATGGGGCTCTTTCATGAATTGTCCAACTACTTTTATATGTTCTCAGTATATTAATCTTCTATGTCACAACAAAAACAACTGACCATGATTTGACCTTCAAAAGATGGGCATTTCAACTACATAAACTTGCAATCCCCAAATCAGTGTTTGGAAAAGATGAAGTAGTGCTGACCCATAATAATTCCAACTATGTCTCCTCTCTACATGAGGTTATTTCTTCGTGTATGAAGAATCCTCCTCAATACACTTCCTTTGTGTGAAAAATGATTCCTCATATTATCTTCCTTTTTTTCCACTAGTCTAGTGTAAAGTCTTGTCTTAATTTGTGCCTAATTCCTAGTCTTCAAAATAAAAAAGAAAGGACCTCCTCGTGACTTGCATGCGCACCAAAAAGAAAAGCACTCTATGAGATGATCAAACCTTCTCCAAAACTATACGAGTTCTATTTCTTGTAGCAATCAAAAAACTGAACTCCAAAAGAGAGATGATATGATTTCTTAGAGAGTTTTGTCCCCATATAAGCTGCTAAACCTTTCAATTTCTTCTTGTTCACCCATAAGAAAGTCTTCCATGGTGCATGAAGATGTTTGTAGAATAAACATTCTCTCCTAGCACCAAGAGAAACCTCCATTTTATAATCAATCCCAAACTATAAATCTCTCTTCTAACACCAAGTGAGCCTTCATTTCATCTTTCCAGAGCCTTCCTAGAAGAAACAAACTCAAGAACGAGTGATTCATTGCAACATGCAAACTATATAACTATAAGGGAACAATTCAATAGGCAAACATAGAGAAATCACAACCTCATACAGAGCTCGAGTTCAATTTTTTCTCGCTCTTCTTGCTCCATCTTTTTGGCACCTTCACTTGCCTTAGAAAGTAATTTTTCAACATCACCCTTAATAGGGTCAAAATAGAGATCCAATCCAAGAAACGATGTTGATAGAACGCAAACATACACTCGAAGCCCTGAATATGAGTGTACAATTTAGGACAAGCTTGCCACATATGTTTCTTTATAAAAAGTAGTACATTGGGCTAACTTTTCACCTTTAAAACCATAGAAAAATCTGTTATTAAGTATTCTTTTCCTTTTAAATTTTCCATTGAGCTAACATTCAGCCTTATTTTTTGTGCTAATCCCTACCCGAGAGGTTGTGAGTTCAAATCTCCTATAGCTCATTACATTGATATTAGAGCCTAGAAGTAGGTTAAGGCAAGGTAGATTGACCCAATGACCTCTAAGAAAGGCACTTGAGAACTCTATCATGTGAAAGGGTACTAAGGTAGAAGGCGACGCTTTTAGAACTCTATCCAATAGAGATTTTGGTGTATCTCTCAATCCATAGATCGGACTGAGCTTTATAGGATATCATTGGAAAGCTCTCAAAATGGGCTCTAATATTCTTGTGAGCATGGTTGAAAGTGTGAAGTACTTTTGAAACCTTGGGTGGCACTTGATTGAGGGTTCAAGATATCGCACATGGGTGAGAACAAGGTTCAAGGTACAAAGGTTGAGCACAAGGTTCAAGACACCAAGGTTTCAAACAAGGTTCAAGAAACTATGGGAGGTTGAGAACGTCAATTCAAGATACCGAGGGATTTCAGGAATTGATCACTTAGTCTAGAGGGATACATGAGTACATCATTATGGACAATGATTAACTAAGGGGGGAAGAATGAAATAAAGTTATAGGTATGAGATGATTGAACCATAGCCTTGATAGGTAGGAGATGGTTGAACTAAACTCTAAGAGGGAGGATAAGGAAATAATCTTCAACCATGGCTTTTGAGGCAAGTGGTCACCCCATCACACTCCTATCGGAGAGGTTATGAGTCCAAATCTCCTCTAATTCATTACAAACAAGGTCTTGTTCAGATTCACTTATCATATTGATATCTTCAAGCTTATTCTTATAATCACTATGATTAGACTTTTCATGTATTAGATTTCCTTAATCTTTTTCTAATCTAAATCTACACTCCTCAATATAGTGACCAAGTATCTCACAATAAATTTTGTTCTCTTTCTTAAAGGTCCTTTTTCAGATTAAGTATACAGCTCTTAGATTCCTTGGAATCTTTAGTGGAATAAGAGTTATTAACTTTGTGACTATTGGAGCTAGAACTAAAATTTGACAAATTATGCATATTCTTCCCTTTATCCTTCCATTTGCTACCTTTGTCTTTAATCTTAGTAGGGAGGGCTATGTCTTGCATGGACTCTTGCAAATCTAGATCTATACTAGATGCAGTTTCTTACAGAAACAACTTTTGTAGTTTTCTTAAAGTCATAACAATGTGAGTGATGGAAAGGTAAAAGTTCTTGATCATGAAGATTCATATCTATGTTCATGGATCGATCCACTATGTCCTCGATTCTAGATAAGTGGTGTTGGATACTTTTAGGCTAGCGGTGTGATTTATTGTAAAGCACATAATTTTGCTGAACCATTTCAATGAACGTATGAACATATCAATTACATATAATTATAGAGATGATCCATAGTATACCAAACAAACAACTATGAATCACCGCGCAATACAGAACACAAGAACCACTATCAAAGCATCACTTATATGATATCGAACTTCGAATAACTTATCAACGTCTGTCGGATTAGCATGTTGGACTCTCAATCATGCGAGGTTTTTATGTATAAGACTCTTCGAACAATTAAACCCTTCACCAAAATGGTTTAGCAAAATTATCTGTTTTTACAATTAATCACACTTCCGGCCTAACAATACCTTCCTCCATCCTTAGGTCATGTAACTGCTTCATAAAATATTGTTGTCTAGGAGTTTGTGGTGAATAGAAGAGATCCCCAAGTTTGCTCCTTCTTTGGATGTTGTACAAGGACACAAATGAGGTATTAAAAATATGAGACAAATTAAATGAAATGGCTCTTCAACATACTTATAAAGATGGACTTTCATATAAAAATGCCTTATTTTAAGGAAAGTTTTGATACTTTTAGGGCTATCATTAGGTTGTTGCGTTTCCTAAGTTCACCCAGCATGCTTTGATTCACTTGTTCATAGCCTTAAATATTCTCTCTCTCTCTCTCTCACTCTCTCTCTTTGGCTTTCAGAACACACGTTACACAGGGATTGCCAAAGGTGTACATTAGGCAACGAGTTTGAATACATCTTGTTGTAATCTCAAATGCTAAGGATGTATCTAAATCAAGTGTAAGCGAACAGTCTCTCCAATGATTTTTTGTGTTTGTTATCTATTGGGTATACATGAAGTACTGCATGCTGCTTTCAATTTGCTCAAAGTGCCACCAAATCATGTGGTGTTGAGCATGTTGTCCCAGCTACTAAAGAGCAACTTTCATGGGATGAAAGAAATGTAGAGGCAGCAATTCTCGATTGAGTGAATGGACTTGTTTTCTAGTTAGTACTTAGACTGTTCAAAAATGGCCCTCTATTTATCATATATTTTTATGAACTCCCGATAGGATGCTCACTACAAGAAGAAGCTGATGGGAGATCCTAGAGCCTCTCTCTCTCTCTCTCTCTCTCTCTCTCTCTCTCTCTCTCTCTCTCTCTCTCACGCGCACACACATACGCTAGACCTCCAAGGTATCACAGATAATTCACACAGTTATGTGACAAGATGTATTTAACAATACAATCATTTGACAAGCTGTACTTCATACCAGACCTCCTAGGTATCACAGATAATTCAAGCAATCAGTTGACAAGCTGTACTTCATAAACAATACAATCATTGGACAAGCTGTACTTCATACCAGACCTCCTAGAAATCACAGATAATTCACACAATCATTTGACAAGCTGTACTTCATAAACAATACAATCATTTGTCAAGCTTTATTTGATAGACAATGTTTGTGTGGACATCAATCAATGGATGATAACCAATTGGAGACGTTTGAAAAGTACATGAATACATTGGCTGGCTCTGGTGTTCAGGAAAATAGCACAAATCTGTAATGGTATTAAACAGTTCAAATGGATGTATTGTAAGTATGTTTCCAACCAGACAGACAGCCAGCCATACGCCGGAAAAGGCTGCATGCGGTGACCCAGCCAGTCACGAACTTTTGCAAGCCGTCTATCAAATCTTGGAACGTGACGACAGTGGGAGCTGACTTCTTTGCAGCATTTGGGTGGAGCGCTGTCGTTTTAGATCGCGCTCTTTTGCATAGCCCATGCAAAGCTTTCGTTTCGACTCCGCCATCTTCTGTTCATGACCTACAACTGCCCTTTCGGGACCACTCGAGCCCAATGATCTTTTCTGCAGATGATGCTCACTTTTCATTCGAACGTCTTCCCTGGACAGTGTTGAAGAAGAAGACGATTGGCGCCTGACTCGCGGATCCAAAGCAATATGCATCTTCTTCTTATCTTCTTCTGCTGGTTGCGGCGCCAGAGTGAATGGCTTATATTCTGATGCTGTACGTGGACAGTTTTGGGTATCTCTGAAGCTTTTCTCGGTTTTTCCGCGTGGCGTTTGCTGATGATGATGTACTGTCACATTTGGTTGCTTCGGTTCCACCACTTCACCTGAGCTGCTTCTGGTTTTCTTTAGGTTCGCTAAATAAAGTGCCTTCCATGAGC
Organism: Ceratopteris richardii; assembly: GCA_020310875.1. NCBI lineage: Eukaryota > Viridiplantae > Streptophyta > Polypodiopsida > Polypodiales > Pteridaceae > Ceratopteris > Ceratopteris richardii. The sequence goes on along the minus strand of CM035436.1, from coordinate 59,942,271 downwards.
TCACCAGCTTCTTCGAGATTTGGCTTACGCAGGTGGCTGAGTGTTTCGTGAGCTTATTAACCGTTCTTCCAATCATTGTGGTCTCTAGAAGCTTGCAAACGTCTTCGCAACAAGAGTCAACCATCACTTCCTCTATCCGCAATAGCGAATCCTTGATTTCCCGGTTTTCTTCGTCCTCATTCTCAGCCCCGAAAGCCCTCAGAAGCTCGAGTTCTTCTTTGAGCTTCATCAAACGGTCGTGCGAGGCCTCGTATGTACCAGTCGCCATTGTATCTGCGCAGTATTCCCTTGGATCTTTTGCGCTCTCTCGGAAACAGGGTCTGCGTGCTGTTGCTACTACTGATTGAATGACATGAACTGCACAGTTAGTTTTATTTATAAGTTGAGAGGACGCACGAAGCACATTCTTTTCACACTTCGAAGAAACACGCCAAACTTTATACAACTGCCGGAAATTAAGAGTTCTATCTCGATTAAGAGTTCTTATCATTCGAACTCTTTTAAACACTCATTTCATAAAAGTGCTACATTTTGAAATTCCAAAAAAGTGTAAAATGCCACACCATCAAGTTTGTGCATCCTCATGAATTTAAACATTTACTTTACTTTTTGAGAAAAGACTCATTTTCATCCAATCAACTTCATCCACTTGTCATGTGTGTGCGTGTGTGTACTACTAGTGCAATGCCACTACCATGGAGAGCTTATCACAACACACACACACACACACAAATCCAATGGCCCGCATGAGATAAACCATTCCCCAAGTAAGAAAGTTACTCTTGTTTCTAGCCTTTGACTTTGGTTGATGTCTCATAGGATCAAATTGCAAATCCAATGGTTTAGAAAAAACCTTCCTTATTATCCATTTACGGCCTCGTCTAGACTTCATCTCACCTCACACTAAGGGACCTATTGATTTGTAGCATGGTCACATAGATTCTACCCAAAACGGGAGACTTCAAAATAGAGCTTCATGAGCATATGCCTATGAAAATGATCCATTCTTTTGAGTATATTTCAAAAGTAACATTTTGGAGCTTTATCGTTTTGAATTTTTAGCCACAAAGTTCATGGTCTTAGAACTCCTCCCAAAAATAAAGTTCCCATTACGGGAAAAAATGAGCGATGCATGGGCCTTGTAAGGATTTCTAATGTTAAGGGACTAACTCTAAGCTTGTTCTTGCTTGAGGGAGCAATTGCATTTAATAGAGCACTTTTTAATAGGCTAGACTAGGCCTTTTTTTGGCGCCAAGCATGGTCCTCTCTCTCTTCTGTAAAAGAAAGAGGAGTGATTCCACTTTACACATCATCAAATCCATCCATCTTTGTGAATAGTTAAATGACATTTTTTTTGAAAAGTCACATATTTAGTTATTGTTTACTAGGAAGGGCCCATTTCTTAATATACATGTGAGAAGTTACTTTTTTATATGGATTTTTTAATAAAATCACTCAAAATAGTTCCTTTTTCAGACTCCCTCCAAAAGTAAAGTGTCATATCATCAAACTTGTAACTTTCATTACCACAAAAAATACATTTTTCACATTTTCATCATTTTCACTCACCTAGAATGGAAACCCTCACCTTGACCCATACACATATCAAAAAATTAGTTTTCTCTATGTACATATACTTCTTAGTCCATTATACATGTTATTTTGATTCTCTTCTTAGTCTATTATACAGTTATATAAATATGCAAGGGAAAACATGTTATATTTATATGCAAGGAAAAACACTTATTAAGAGTTCTATCTTGATTAAGAGCTATATTAAGAGTTCTATGTCTTCTAACCTTCAGGGTGTGATCATACTCGCAATATCTTTGAGAAAAAAATCTGAGATTAAAGAGGGATGTGTAATTTCATATCACACTCAATAGGAATTGGTGTCTAGATTGGTTTTGCTTGAGGTGGAACATTGTGTTCCAATCCCTTTTGGCACCACCTCATCGAGATAAAAACATGTGTGCTTATGTGGCAAATCATACACCGTGGAATCTCAACCAATGTAACAACTAATAAAATTTGTGGGGTCCCCCCATGGTGCAAAATGACGCCTTCGTGGCTTGGAGGACTTGGGACACCTCTTCTATTCGTGCCCCAAATCAATACTGGTCTAGCAGGCCTTGAGAGAACCATGTTCTTACAAGGACAACTGAACTAGAAGCAAGCTTTGTTGGGTGAAGCAATCGGCTAATTTTTAGTATTGTGGAATGCTCTAAGAGCAAGCACTCTGTGGAAAATATGGAAAGAGAGGTTTATAGTCAACCTTGGAAGCCCTCCTAAAGAATGTTCAATTGAAAAATCTCTTTTCCTTTTAAGCAAAATAATTTCCAACTTTAATGAGCCCTTGCCCTTCAGACATCATAAAGTGTTCTTCCTAGAGAGCAACAAGATCAAAACCAAGTGAGCCCCACATGAGGGTGATGAGAGAGTTATCAACCTTCTTTATAACATTCTCTAGTAATCTATAAATAGCCCTGGCTTTATAAGATATGGGGGGGGGGGTCCCATGCGTGTTAGGTTCATTCACTTGTACAACTATAATTTAAATTAATTAAAGTTTCGGAGAGTAAACTTATGCCGACTTTCCTCAAAAACAAAAAAAAACACTTATTTGTTACATCGTTAAGGGGCTTCAAGAGTAATTACCTTCATACTTCCTCATTTCCTAAGTCTTATTTTCAATTGGTATTGCAAGTGATTCTTCATTCGAATAAATTGAAACATTTAGTTTACCTCTTAAGAAGAGATGCATTTTCATCCAATCAACTTCATCCACTTTTCATGTGTGTGCGTGTGTGAACTATTGGTGCAATGCCACTTATACCACGGAGAGATTACCACAAAACACACACACAAATCCAATGGCCCACATCACATAAACTCTTCCCCAATTGAGAAAGCTACTCTTACTTTAAGCCCTTCATTTTGGCTAATACTCGCATAGGATCAAATTCCAAATCCAATGGCTTAAAAACAACTTCCTAGCTATCCATCTGTGGCCTGTTATGCGTTTCATCTCACCTCAAACTAAGGGACCTATTGATTTCTAGCATTGTCACATGGTTTCTCCTCAAAATGGGTGCCTTACAAAATACAACTTCATGAGCATATCCCTATGAGAATGGCCTATTCTTTTGAGTATATTTCAAAAGTAACATTTTGGAGGTTTATCTTTTTGAATTGAGTGGGAATAAGGAGTTTTATATTCACCAAGCAGGGAGAATTTGAACACACAACCTCACTCACACAAAGGAAGTGTTTTACCACTACACTATCTCTTTGTGTTGTCATTTTGTTTCTCTTTTCTTATATTTAACACAACTTTCATCTCTTTCTTACTTTTTCAATTCCCAAGAACAACCCTACTTTTACATTTTAATTCAAGCAATCTCAAAACTGTTTTAACATATCTAACAAGAGGGTTTTGTTCTCTACATACCATGGACCCTACAAACACCATGAAGGATTTCCGTGAGTCACCTCTACCTGAGGTAACACTCGAGGAATAGCTTAAACTCCTACGGCACGAACTTTGAGGCACTCAAGACAAGATTCGACAATGCAACAAAGTGCTCTAAAATATGCAATCTCATGAAGATAACCTTACAAGTGTGGTAAACACTATTGTCTCTACCCAATTGGATGGCAATCATTCCAAGATCGATGTTAATTAATTAGCAATTTCTACAATTTGATGACTGTAAGGATGGCCCTTTAGTTGTTTCATGGTTATCACAATTTGATGATTTTTATACTGATGAAACATATGCTAAAAGTGAAAAAGTCAAATTTTCCACTAACTATCTAGTAGGAAAAGCTCAGCTTTGCTGGAATTTGTTGCATCAGAATACAGATCGTCCATCCACATGGAAAGCTTTCCAAGATAAAGTGAAGGATTCTTTTCTTCCTCCTCAATATGATTTACATGTTGGACATGCATGGAAAACCTTAACATGGAAGGAGGGTGACATGGTCACTACCTACATGGAGCGGTTCTGGCAAAATTAAATATTGGTTCGAATGCTCGAAGATGTATCCGAGGATAGCTTGCAACATAAATACGAAAATGGTTTGGAGGCAAAAACCAAGCCAAGCTTCACATCCTACAACCTACAACCCTCAACGCGGCTATCTCTTTTGCCTATGATGCAGAGAAGGAATTCTAGTCCATAACCAAGTCAACGTCTACAACAACCACATCAACTACCACTTTTTGTTAAGCCCATGTTTCCTATGAAGCGTAATTTTAATGCCGCATCTTACGCTATTTTTCCTCATCCTGCACAATCCAATTACTCAATTGCACTTGTTGCTTCATTTCTCCAACCTACCAAACCACCTACCCTCCAAACTTCAGCGGTGGATGCCCAATTGAAGTGACCACATATCACCTGCTTGAATTGTGGTAAACTTGGACATACAAAAATGAAGTGCCGATTGCGACCTCTTCACATGAAACCAGCTACAGCTCAATTGCATGGAGGCCCATAATGAAGAAATTCATCTTGTTTGGACGAAGGAGGCATTGGAGAAGGACTTAGGCACCTTGGGTAACAATATCTCAATTCATTCTTTACTTTGCATGCAAGGTACTATCAATAACAAGTTAGTTGAAATTTTACATGACGATGGTAGTTCAGATGATTTCATTTCACATTTATTAGTACAAGAACTTAAATTAAAAAAATTCCTTCCTTGTATAAAATGAAAGTTGCATTTAAAGATAGTCGTTATACTGTAACATGAGAAGTGCAAGATGTTACGATTAGCATAGGCGCATATGTAGTTGCACAGACATTTTTAATTGCACCTTTGCAATCTTATGATGTTATACTGGGTATGCCTTTTTTTCATCATTAGAACCCACGCATTGACTACCATACACATACCTTTAAATTTGAATTTAAAGGTCAAATCATTACTTTGTCTGCACCACATGATTTTCAGCCATTTCAATTTATTAGTCATACTTAAGTAAAAAGTGCATTTAGGAAAGGATTCAATTCATGCATTGTTTTTGTCAATGTCATAAATGATTATACTCATACACTTCCCAATGCACATAAACCTTTCATGCCTACTTATAAGGATTGTTTTATGTCTGATTATCCCTTTGAACTATCACCATCGCTAGGATCCTTTGACCATAGCATAGACTTAATTCCTGATACTTGTCTTCCTCATACAGCACCTTATAGGCATGGCCCACTACATCAAAAGGAAATAGAAAACCAAGTAAAAGACTTACTCCACAAAGGGCTTATAAGGTGTAGTTCTTCCTCATTTGGAGCATCAGTTCTCTTAGTATAGATGAAAAATAAAACTTATCAAATGTGCATTGATCATAGACCTTAACAAGATCAGAATAAAGAATAGATACCCTATTCCTTGAATAGATGATCTTTTAGGTAAATTACGAGGAGCTCGTTTCTTTAGTAAAATTGATCTATATTTGTTACCATCAGATTTTTATGACACAAAGTGATATTTTTAAGACTCCATTTAGAACTCAAACTGGCCATTATGAATTAATGGTAATGCCCTTTGGACTTAGTAATGCCCCTGCTACATATTGCACGAATGATGAAAAACATTTTTCTTGATTACCAAGCTTTCACTACAACATATTGGGGGTATACCGAGGCTTCTACCGAGGAAAATGAACGGGCACAATTTTACCCCGACGTCGGTGTAGGCATCGGAACCAAAGCGCCAGTATAAGCATCGGTATAAGCGTCGGTATAAGCCTCGATATAAGTGACGGTATAAGGGACAGTATAAGCCATGGTATGCGCTTGGGCAAAATAGTCGGTATAAGCATCAGTATCTACCTGGGGATACCGACGCTTATACCGTCGCCTATACCGACGACCATATCTACAAAATTATTTTGGGCAGAGTATGTTGTCTCTTGCTACAGCAACATTCCCATGCTGCTGTGTAGCAAAAAACAATACACTCTGCCCAAGAAAAACCCAAGTACATGTGACATGTATGATAGGCAGTAGAAACATGATTTGATAAAGCAAAACATACTGTCAAATACAAAAGGCATTTGAGAAATCAATCATGAACCATGTACAAAGAAATGAGACACATTGACATGATATCTATAAACAACAACCAGAACACATGTATATGTGTGTATGCCTATGTATATACATGTGTATGTGTATAGGTATTATGTGTGTATATTTGTAAATGTGTAAATATTTGTATGAATTTTCAAAAATCCCAGAACCCTAATCCTAATGACCTAGACCTTAAACATGTGTATGTGTGTATTTTTGTGTATATATATGTGTATGTGAATATATATATATGTGTATCTGTGTGTATGCATATGTGTATCTATGTAAAAACCCTAAAACCCTAATCCTAAAGACCTAGACCTAAAACATGTTTATGTGTATGCACGTGTGTATATAAGTAAAAGCCAAAAACCCTAATCTTAAAATCATAACTGTAAAACATGCATATGTGTGTATGTATATGTCACATGCGTCTATGTATGTATGCATGTGTGTATATATCTATGTGTGTGTTTGTATGTATGTATGTATGTATGTATGTGTTTGTGTCTTTGTGTGTGTTTGTGTCTGTGTATGTGTGTGTGTATGTGTATATGTATTATGTGTTTATATGTGTATATGTGTGTATGCATATGTGTATATATGTAAAAGCACAAAACCCTAATCCTAAAACCCTAACCCTAAAACATGCATATGTGTGTATGTATATATGATGTGTGTGTATGTGTATGTATGTATGCATGTGTATATGTGTGCGTGTATGTATGTATTATGTGTGTATATGTGTAAACATAAAAAACCCTACTCCTAAAACCCTAGCCCTAAAACATGTATGTGTGTGTGTATGTATGCATATGCATATGCATATGTGTATGAAATATGTATGCATGTGTGTGTATGTATCTCTATGTCTCTCTCTTTTTATCTATCTATATCTCTCTCTTTATCCCTCTCTCTCTCTCTCTTTCATCTCTCCCTCCCTCTCTCTCTCATTATCTCTCTCTTTCATCTCTCTCTCTCTTATTCTCTCTGTCTTGCATCTCTCTCTCTCTTTCATCTCTCTCTCTCTCATTCTCTCTCTCTTTCATCTCTCTCACTCTCCCTCTCTCTCTCCCTCTTTCATCTCTCTCTCTCTCTTTCATCTCTCTCTCTCTCTCTATTTCTCTCTCTCTCTCTCTCTATTTCTCTCTCTCTCTCTCTCATTTTCCCACTCTTTCATCTCTCTCTCTCTCTCTCTCTCTCTCTCTCTCTCTCTCTCTCTCTCTCTCTTTCTATCTCTCTCTCTAATCCTAATATGTAAAAGATATGTAAAAGAAATTAAAAAAGATATATGTAGAAGCCAAAAACCCTAATCCTAAAACCCTAAGCCTAAAACATGCATATGTGTATATGTATATATGATGTTTGTGGATGTGTATGTATGTATGCATGTGTATATGTGTGCATGTGTGTATGTATTATGTGTGTATATGTGTAAACGTCAAAAACCCTAATCCAAAAACCCTAACCCTAAAACATGTATGTGTGTGTGTATGTATGCATATGCATACGCATATGTGTATGTAATATGTATGCATGTGTGTGTATGTATCTCTATGTCTCTCTCTTTCTATCTATCTATATCTCCCTCTTTATCTCCCCCTCTCTCTCTCTCTTTTATCTCTCTCTCCCTCGTTCTATCTCTCTCTCTTATTCTCTCTCTCTCTCTCTTATTCTCTCTCTCTTTCATCTCTCTCTCTCTCTCTCTGTCTCTCTCTCTGTCTTTCTCTCTCTCTCTCTCTCTCTATTTATAAAAAAGAACAAAACAAGCACTTACATCAATCTAATTCTTTTGATCGCTCTTGTCAAAGCCCAATCCTAAACCCTGACCCTAAAACATGTATATGTTTGTATGTGTGTATGTATATGTGGGGTGTTTGTATGTGTATGTTCATGTATGCATGTGTGTGTATACATATGTGAATGTGTATATATATATTGTGCATGTGTATGTAATATGCATGTGTGTATGTATGTATGTGTGTGTGTGTACATGCATATGTGTGTGTATGTATGTATGCATATGCATGTGTGTATGCACATATGTGCGTCTATACATGTGTGAGTGTGTATTTATATGTGTGTGTGTATGTAATATGCATGTGTGTATGTATGTATGTGTGTGTACAATCAAATATGTGTGTATGTATCTCTCTCTTTCTTTCATCTCTCTCCCTCTCTATCTCACTCTATATCAATTGAAAACAAAACAATCACTTACATCGATGTAATTGTTTGGAGCGTTGTTGTCAAAGTCCAATTAATGTTTTCCTTCGTCGAATTCAAAAGAATTGATGTCAAAAATCTCATGCAAAACAAAAGAAAAGAGAAATTCATAAACCCTAATCCTAAAACCCTAACCCTAAAACATGTATATGTGTGTATGTGTCTATGTATATGTGACGTGTGTGTATGTGTATGTGCATGTATGCATGTGTGTGTATACATATGTGAGTGTGGATACATATGTGAGTGTGTTTATATATGTGTGTGTATGTAATATGCATGTGTGTATGTATGTATGTATGTATGTGTGTGTACATGCATATGTGTGTGTATGTATGTATGCATATGCATGTGTGTATGCACATATGTGTGTGTATACATATGTGAGTGTGTATATAATATGCGTGTGTTTATGTATGTATGTGTGTGTACATGCAAATATGTGTGTATGTATGTATGCATATGCATGTGTGTATGTATACATATGTGTATGTACATGTGTGTATGTATATGTGTGTATACATGTATGTATGTATGTGAGTATGACAATGAATATGTGTGTGTATGTATTGCATGTGTGTATCTAATATGCATGTGTGTGTGGAATATGCATGTTTGTATGTAATATGCATGTATGTATGTATATGTGTGTATGCATGTGAGTATGTAATATGTATATGTATGTATATGCATGTGTGTATGTAATATGTATGTGAGTGTGTATGTAATATGCATGTCTGTATGTAATATGTATGTGAGTATGTGTATGCATATGTGTGTGTATGTATGTATGCATCTGTCTCTCTATCTCATTCTCTTTCTATTTCATCTCTCTCTCTCTTTCATCTCTCTCTCTTTCACTCTCTCTCTATCTTTCTCTTTCATCTCTCTCTCTTTCTTTCTCTCTCTCTCTCTCTCTATCTCTCTCTCTATGTTTCTCTAGACCTCTCTCTTTCTTTCATCTCTCTCTCTCTATCTCAATCTATATCAATCGAAAAAAAAACAATCACTTACATCGATGTAATTGTTTGGAGCGTTGTCCTCAAGGTCCACTTAATGTTGCCCTTCGTCGAATTGCAAAGATTTTATGCCAAGAAGCTCCTGCAAAATGAAAGACAAGAGAAATTAGAAAAGGGTAAACACAAACAAAGAAAAAGGGTGATACAGTATGTGCAATTCTTACAAAAATTTCAGATCTACAAAAACAAAGATGTAGAGAAAGAGAGAGAGAGAAAAAGAGAGAGAGAGAAAGAGAGAGAAAGAGTGAGAAAGAGAGAGATGTGTGTACACAATAGGCATAGAATGTAGTTCGCGTGCGCAAACTCGACAGTAGCAAACTTTGGTTCAAAATGCAAGCAAATGTCGAATTTTTGCTCTTGGGCCTTGTTAAAACGTTGCCTCGATATAAGCATCGGTATGAGCGTCAGTATAAGCGTCAATATGAGCATCGGTATAAGCATCGGTATAAGCGTCAGTAATTTACAATAAAGTACGGATGCATATATCGGCCCTCATACCGACACCTGTATATCGATGATTAAATGACCGTCGGTATTGCTAGTTTCTTTTGAAATTTATCTTATTTAGCATTGCCTCTTACCTTGTATTTGAAGAGGAATATAAAATTTGCATGGGGTCTTACCCAACACCAATCCTTTCAAAAACTCAAACATGCACTTTCACATGCGCCTGTTTTATAGTTACCTGATTTTTCACAACCATTTCATGTTGTTACTAATGCTAGTGGCTCAAGAATAGGTCTTGTTTTAATGCAAAATGATCATCCTATTGCATTTGAGAGTAGGAAGCTTAAGCTCTCATAGAAGAATTATAGTACATATGATAAAGAATTGTTACATGCTTTGCAAATTTGGAAATGCTATCTTATGGGATCTGAGGTATTAATTAGAATAGGCTATTAAGAATATATCAAATCATCCCTTAAGTTCAAATCAACATCTTAAATGCGCTTCATTCATTCAAAATTTCCAACCCATGATCCAATATCAACCAGGTAAAGCAAATGTCATAGCCAATGCTCTTATCCATTTCCTTCACATTTTGTTGTTTTGCATAATATTTGTGCCATCCATATGCATTCGTTTCAAGAAAATGATTTCCACTTATGCGTCTGATTTGTATTTCTCATGTGCAGGGCATGAATTCAACAATGGTGCACCTTTAACTGATGAACATTATACATTTCATCATGGGTTCCTTTATTTTCAACATGGATTATGCATAACCTAAGATTTTAAAGATTTTTTCATCAAAGAAATGCATGAATCATCTTACATGGGTCATAGAGGCATACAGAGCACCAACTTTGCTTGCAAAGATTTATTCTTTTGGCCACACATGGAAAAAGATATTGCACATTATGTTTCTCAATGCATTGTATGTCAGCATGTAAAACGCCATCATGGTAAACCATTTGGATTATTAATGCAACTTCCCATTCCGAATGAACCATGGGAACAAATCTTTATGGATTTTATCATAGGTCTTCCTACCAGCTCATCACATCATGATATGATTTGGACAATTGTTGATAGGTTTAGTAAGTATGCATAATTCATTCCTTGAACAAAAACTTTGTCTGCACCTCAAGCTACAAAATTATTTATTAAATGCATTTTCCCACATCATGGATATCCTAAAGTAATGTTATCTAATTATGATATTAGATTTTGTAATCATTTTTGGATTGCCTTATTTCAACATTTTGGTTCTTAAATAGATTTTAGGTCTGCATTTCATCCTGAAAGTAATGGACATAGTGAGGCTACAAATAGTACTATTCTTGATTTATTGCATTGTTATTCATTAGATAATCCCACTAACTGGGATGAAAAGTTGCCATTCCTTCGATTTGCTTACAATAACACAACACAACACTACTAGGCGTGCACCTTTTGAAATTGTTTATTGTAAAAAGCTTCCCACTCCCATGTCAATCACCCAAACTGATATTCCGATGATTGATTCTATTGATCAAGATCACATTTCTATACTTCGTGATGTTCACGAGCACATTAGGAAAATTCAAGTACGTTATACACATAATATCAATACAAAATGATTAGCCAAGGAATTTAAGGAGAATGATATTGTATGGTTACATATTATTAAGAGATGGCTGTAAAATATTTTGCAGCATCCTAAAATTAAACTTGCACCACGCTATTATGGAGCGTTTTGCATTATACAAAAAATTAATGATAATTCATTTAGATTAGATATACCATCTCATTGGAATATACGTAACACGTCTTTTCATATTAGTTTACTTAAACTATTCAAAGGAAATTTACCGCTCACTCCACTTCTAGATGACCCTGCTTTTAATTGAAGAACAATATGAAATCTTCGTTCTTGAGAAAACAATTGATCATGATGTCACTACTACATGCACAAGTACTCAATATCATCGATATTTGGTTAAGTACAAAAATCACTCTATTGAAGAATGTCAATGGATACATAAAACAAAATTAACACCCTATTATGACCACTAAATTTTTGCATATCATACACAAACACATTAATGTAACTCTTCTATGAACATTTTCATGCATATGTTTTTACATGGAACATGCTTTTTTTTGTTCAGTGATGGAACATGTGACTGGCCATCCATGTTTATTTTTATTTTATCGACTAAGGTCAGTTGCTTTTTCAACTAAGGGGCATGTTATGAATTATGGAATGTTTTGAACAAGGAATTGTTGGAGTGTTAATTTATTAGTGTATTAACGTGTTTTGGTGTTTTTGATATAGTAGCTGAAGGCCGTGAGGGCATGAAAGGCATGAAAGGGTGGACATCAATAATCGGATTTATAATTTATATAGATTGTAAATAAACCCATGTAAAGGGAACTATTATTCGCAACACTTAGTAAAGTAGTGGTTAGAATAACGGTCATTGTAGACTATAATTTTTCATATTAAAAGCAAAGGCTTTCTACAAATGCTACCGACTTTTACTTTGACGCATGCTTTTTAAAACCGCTCTCATGTAGCCACTATTTTAACATAATAAAAAATTCCTATAAATACATTCACTCTGTGGAATGTCAAAACAGAGTGCATGGGGGGAGTTTGCACCCAATACTGCATTCTCTCTCATCTCCTGGCATGTCTATTTTTTGAGGAGAATAAGCTCTCTTCATGTTTTTTCTAGAAGAGAGAGAAGATTCGTGTGATTAAGGCAAACCCTACTCTACCACACTTAAAGGAATGATGATGTACCATTTTTCGAAAATGATCAAGGTGTATTGATGATGTAGGCACCGATAGCCTTCTATGGTACCTATCATTAGATTTTGGCATTAAATAGGAACCTTGGGAGCATAAGAAAATACCATGGGAGAGGAGAAAAACTTTTGGAAGGAGAAATATTCCTAATAAAGAAGAAGAAATGTACCCTAATGGTCCATATAAAGAGGAAGAAATGATCCTCAATGGTCTATATAAAGAGGATGAATTGTGCCCCAATGGTCCACATAAAGAGGAATCAATGTGCCCGCAATGGTTGCAGTTTTGTTTATTCACAAGATTAACAAAATATACTTACGACAAATCATCACTCCTTAGAAAGAGAAGAAAGGATTGTGCTTCTCTACTTTGAAGGATCCTTTTGAGTTGATATATGGCTCTACTAGGTTGGACATGAAATGTGGATGGGAAATGAAGATGTCGATGGTTTATGTCCCTATGAGTTTAGAACATCTCATGTGATCCTCTCAAACACTTGAATTTGCCAACACTAAAATATGCCCAAACGCAAATGTAATTGAGAGTTTTACAAGGAAGATACCCATATGCAGAGAGTGCCCTAATTCAACTAAGGGAACCTAACTAACATTATATGTCTATCAAAGAGAAAGCATATTTGTATTTCCATGTGCAAATATGAGAAGGGTTTGAAGAGACATATTGGAGTTATCAAGCAAGAAGGTCATCTCATGGATGGCGAAGAGGAAACCTAAAATTCCTGTAGCATCGACAAAAGATCAATACAGATCATTAGGACAAGGTACATGTGAGCTCATGTACCTCAAAAAGCTTATGATTGAATTAAATTTGCATGTCAGTCAATTTCCATTCGTGTGAAAACATGAGTATTGTGTACCTATGTGCCAATCCTATGTTCCATGCTAGAAATAAAACATAGAGGTACATTATCAACACATCTAAAAGAAAGTGTTGGGTAACGTGGTACAAGTTCAACACATAAGTACCAAAGATGAGTGTGCTAACATGTTCACCAAAGCATTGGACTCAATCAAGCTAACAAATCTCAAAAGAGGCATTGGAATGATGAAGCTAGGTTGAAGACTTGAAGCTTGAAGTTTAAGGGGGTACTGTTGCAAATCAAGCTCTAACCTTAGGAGCGTATGAACGTCTTTGATTGATAACATTTGCAGCAATGTGAAGCAAGGATCCACACATGAGTACTAAGAGATACACAAAAATCTCTATTGGACAGAGTTCTAAAAGCTTCACCTTCTACCTTAGTATGCTTTCACATGGTAGATTTCCCAAGGACCTTTCTTAGAGGTCATTAATTCATTCTACCTTGCCGAAACACCTACTTCTAGGCTCTAATATCAATGTAATGAGCTATAGGAGATTTGAACTCACAACCTCTCGGGTAGGGATCCAGGCAAAAAATAAGGGTTAATGTTAGCTGAATGGAAAATTTACAAAGGAAAGAATACTTAATAATAGACTTTTCTATGGTTTAAAAGGTGAAAAAGTAGCACAATGTACTATTTTTTAGAAAGAAAATATGTGGGAAACTCGAGGGCATCGAGTGTATGTTCCCCTGCTATCAACATCGTTTCTTGGATTAGATCTCTATTTTGACCCTAGTAAGGGTTTTGATGAAAGATTACCTTCTTAGGTAAGCAAAGGTGCAAAAAAGATGAAGCAAGAAGAGCGAGCAAAAATTGAACCAGAGTTTTGTATCAGGTTGTGTTTTCTCTATGTTTGCCTATTGAATTGTTCCCTTATAGTTATATAGTTTGCACGTTGCAGTGAAGTACTCATTCTTGAGTTTGTTTCTTCCAGGAAGAAACAAACTCAAGAAGGCTCTCTTGGTGTTAGAAGAGAGATTTACTATTTCGTATTGATTATAAAATAGAAGTTTCTCTTGGTGCTGAGAGAGGATGTTTATTCTACACACATCTTCTTCCACCATGGAAGACATTCTTATGGGTGAACATGAAGAAATTGAAAGGCTTAGCAGCCTATATGGGCACAAAACTCTCTAAGAGTGCTGTGCATCTCTCTTTTGGAGTCCATTTTTTTTATTGCTACAAGAAATAGAACTCGTATAGTTTTGAAGAAGGTCTGATCATCTCATAGAGTGGTTTTCTTTCTTGTGCACATGCAAGTCATGAGGAGGTTATTTGTTTTTTCTTTTGAAGATAAAGAATTAGGCACAAAAGAAAAGAATTTAATATAGACTAGTGGAAAAAAGGAAGATAATATGAGGACTTATTTTTCACACAAAGGAAGTGTACTGAGAAGGCTTCTTCATTCATGAAGAAATCACCTCATGTAGAGATGAGAAATTATTATGGGTCAGCAATGCTTCATCTTTTCCAAACATTGATTTGGGGATTGCAAGTTTATGTACTTGAAATGCCCATCTTTTGAAGGTCAAATCATAGTTAGTTGTTTTTTTTGTGACAAACAAGATTAATATACTTAGAAAATATAAGAGTAGTCAGACAATGCATGAAAGAGCCCCATGCAAGCTATGAAGTAATCAAGAGGAAGATTAGTAACCGATTCAAAGAGGAGCTTGTGGAATGAATTCGATGAATCATTAATGATAGAGGTTGATCCCGTCAGACATGGGCAAGTTTGATCTTGGAAAAATCCCTTCTATTGTTTTTTTTATACTCTATGATGTTGCGATTGAAGAACTCAACATATTTCAGTGACGTAGATCATTAGATTTGAATAGATTTTGTTCGCATGAATTGATTCTTTATCAGCAAAGGTGAAAGAGCAGAAGAAGATAGATATATGTAGCTACAACAAAAGGTGTCAATAGATAGACAAAGCTTGGATTGGAGAAAATATTACAAGTTGACAATTCTGTAAAAAGAAAGAAGAGAAGGAAAGAAAGGTTGCGCTTAATGGCATCAAGATCTGATGCAGCTCTCTGTGTTGTGACTCATATTATATAGAACAAAGAAACGGAATGATGTAGGGTTTGCATACACACATTCTTGTGATGTAGGGAAAATATTGGTGCTTGTTATCTAGGAATTACAAGTTCTTGAATCAACAAACAATCGTTTATCGCTATTGAAGCTTAAAAGCTAAAACGATTGGAGGATTCATTGTTATTTTCTTGCAATGACTGCTTGTGAAGGTGGAACATCTATACATAACTTCTTTATTATGCATACAACTGAGATGAAAATTGCATGAAGCTTATGCATACAACTAAGGTGAAAATTGCATAAAGGAAGGTTGAGGAATTACAACAGATGTCAGGAGACATAGAGTATTATTTCATAATGTTGAAATAGGGGAAGAGTTGTAGCAGCCATTCACTCAGATATAGCAAAACGTTAGAGGAGATTCATGACCCTCATTGAGATCATTGTGGACTAACATAGTTCGTTCATCCCACATTTTGTTTTATCTTTAGACTCCTATCCGAAGTAATGCACACGCGAAGAATATGTTTGGCATCCCCCAAATCCTTCATATCAAATATCTTACTCAAGTTATTCTTGGGAATTGACACATCATAAGAGGACTTTGCAGTAATTAACATATCATCCACATAAAGTATCAAACATATCAGGTTTCCATCTAAGCATCTCTTTGTGTAGAGACAATGATCCTCATTGCTTCGAGAATATCTTGAGACTTCATAAGCATCAAACTTTTGGTACCATTATCTGGGGGACTGTTTCAGTCCATATAAGCGCTTCTTGAGCTTACAAACTAGACTTTCTTTGCCAGAAACTACATAACCCTCTGGTTGTTCCATATAGATCTCATTTGTAAGAGCTCTATGCATAAGAAGTTTTCACATCCATTTGGACTAGCTCTAAGTCCTCCATTGTAGCAAAGCCAAGCAACATGCATAGGGTAGTCATCTTGACCAGTGGAGAGATAATTTCCTTGAAATCAATACCATGTTGTTGCTTAAAACCCTTTGCAACAAGACATGCTTTATACTTTAAGAAAGCAATATCTCATGTGAATTTCAACTTATAGACCCATTAACATGATAAAGCTTTCCTACCCTTTGGCAAAGGTACTAAATCCAAAGTACCATTCTTGTGAATAGAATCCAACTCACTCTTCATGGCATGCTCCCACTTGACATGATCCATTGTCTGCATAGCCTCTTTGTAGCAAGAAGACTCACCAACATCTGTTAGCATAACAAAATCCAAACCTAGAACATATACATTTGTGGATATGAGACATTAATGTAATTCTTTCATAGAGCAAAGTTTGTGCCATCAAATTTTCAGATCTCAAAATGGTCTTTTCCTTGCAAGTTATAGCTCCTCCTTGGAACACTAGCACTAGACCCTGATCAACCAAACGTGCATGAGACCTCTATTGGCATGATGGTAGAACATTGAATAGAATGATAATGGACCTAGAAGAGTCCAAACACCACTAAGGCTCAAAGAAGGATGACCTAGTGTCAAATTCTAGGAGAGAATTAAGCAATCTTCCTAGAAAAATGAATTAATGAATAATAATGACCAACCAAAAGGATTATATGAGAATAAATGTGCTCACACCAATAAGTCTATGAAGGAGTAAATCGATCACTATATAATTGAGAAAACTAGAAAATTTGGAAAACTTATGTTAAGAGTATCCTCTGCAAAATGAGCATATGACCAGTGCCAAAATCTCATAAAACTACAATTAGTAACATGTTTACCTACATAGTGAATCACTGACTCCATTGTATATAATCACTTACCCAAAGCCAACTAGGCTTGTAGAGAACCTATGAACAACTATCATACATCTCATATGGCAAAGCAGGGTAACTCTTCCACTTGCATCACCAAACAGACCCCAACATCTAGGTTTCTCTTATTTCAGAAAACCTCACCAACGAGCCTCTTTACCAAATGTAAGAGGATTTATGCAAAAACGTAACCGCTATATCAATGAACACATGGATGTACATAAGTGGTATCCACAGAAGCGTACATAGTGTGTATGTGCTCAATATATGTAGCAAAACCTCACTGAAAAGCTGATATCACTCCTCAAACACTGGCCAACAACACTTGCAAGTGTCTGTCAGCTCTGTTCCTTAGGCTCAAAAACCTGCATAGACTTGTGATGGCTGCTCCCACCACAACTAAAACCTTCAAGAAATCTGTAGATTAACTAGTGTGGCTGAAAACAAAATCCTAGAAGATGAACTTTTGTTGTCAAAGAAGTACAAGGAACACTCTCATGGAAGAGAATTGAAAATAAGGAATTCACTAGGTTCGAAGTAGAACTTCCAAAGATCTCGACATCATCCATTTTTGCTTTGCCAGGAACTACATAACCCCCTGGTTGTTCCATATAGATCTCATTTGTAAGAGCTCTATGCAAAAGAAGTTTTCACATCCATTTGGACTAGCTCTAAGTCCTCCATTGTAGCAAATCCAAGCAACATGCATAGGGTAGTCATCTTGACCATTGGAGAGAAGATTTCCTTGAAATCAATACCATGTTGTTGCTTAAAACCCTTTGCAACAAGACATGCTTTATACTTTAAGGAAGCAATATCTCATGTGAATTTCAACTTATATACCCATCAACATGACAAAGCTTTCCTACCATTTGGCAAAGGTACTAAATCCAAAGTACCATTCTTGTGAATAGAATCCAACTCACTCTTCATGGCATGCTCCCACTTGACATGATCCATTGTCTGCATAGCCTCTTTGTAGCAAGAAGGCTCACCAACATCTATTAGCATAACAAAATCCAAACCTAGAACATATCCATTAGGTGGATATGAGACATTTGTAGAGTGTCTAAATGGTTGTTGAACCAGAACATTTGCAGACTCACCTAGTCGGATATTCTCTTGAACATCCCTATGTGCAGCATTAATAGCATGCTAACTGAGGACTAGTATCCTCATACACCAGTCTTCTCACTTAAACCTCCTTAATGGGTTGTTTATGCATCTTAAACTCATTGAAAATGACACCAATGCTTCTCATTTGTGATTGTGATTCTAGATCCCATAAACGATATTCAAGTTTCCTTCTTGACCATATGCAAGAAAAATGCATCTGTCTGATTTATGGTCGAGCTTTTTTCTAAGATTCTTTGGTATATGAACATACGCTTCACACCCAAAAACTAGAAGTTGATCATAATATGGTGGTTTTCATGTCCATAACTCTTTTGCCACTTCTAGACCTTTGATAATACTAGGTGAATTGTTAATCACATGAACTACAGTCAATACTGCTTCTTCCCAAAAGCCTTGTGAAAGGTTTGCATGATGTAGAATAGAAGCTACTCTATCTTGAATAGTTATATTCATCGTTTCAGCTACACCATTCTGTACTAGGGTACAAGGAGTTGTAAGTTCTCTATGAACTCCTCTAGATTGGAAGAAAAGGCTGAGTTCATGTGAGGTATACTCACCCCCATTATCTGAATGTAAAGCATTAAGCTGAGCTCCTTTTTTAGTCTCAACTAAAGCAAGCCATTTTTTGAAAGTAGGGAATACCTGAACCTTTTCTTTGATAGAATATACCGAGACTTTTCTAGTAGCATCATCTATAAAAGTGAAAAAATAAAGAAAACCCCTTAATGACCTTGTGGGTATAGGACCACACACATCTGTATGAACAAGATCTAAAGACTGAATTGAAGAGTCAATGTGCATTTGGTGCAGAATTCTAGTTTTCTTTCCATATTGACAATGAAATGAAAAATCAAAGAAAGAAAACACAAGTAGGTATCCATAAAGAACCAAACAACCATCCCAAATTCAAGCCATGGGTTGTTCAATAACAGCTAACAGATGTAACGAAGGTCATCAAATTGACCAATTAACATCAAAATGTGTGATATTGGTGTACATGGTTTATATTATGTTTAGTAAATTTTTAACCATCAATGAGCTACACAACCACATCTCCAATCTCCAAACCGTCAGACTCGTAAGAGTCACCAAGTGTCATGGTACGAAGACTTTGTTGCATAATTAGAGAACCATTCTCTATGTGGTGTCATATGGAAAGAAGAACCAAAATCTACCAGCCACATGTGGGAAAGAGAATCACCCATAGGAGCCTTAGTTGGCATAGTCCTATCAAGTTTCAACACATCAACATCATCAGAAATACCATTAATTTCTTCAATCCTTCATGTTGAATTAGATGATGTAGGTAACTATTTAACATGCCCATCAACATATGTCCTTTACCTTTAGTATTCTTTAATGCATAACACTCTTTCTTCATGTGTCCTTTCTTATAACAATAATGGCATGTAATATCTCTCTTCCTTGGTTTACTTCTACTCTTATTCCCTTGAACATTCTTTTCCTTGTTCTTGCTCCTCCCATGTTGCTCATTCTTTCCTTGGTAAGAATCATGATCATCATATGCATCTCCACTCTGAGTTCCAACCATAGATAATTTCTATGGATATCCTCAACCAAGAGTGCTCCACATATGTCATCATAGACCAGTTTAGCACTAGGTACACAATTGCTAATAGCTCTACAAAAGGTATCCCATGATGATGGCAAGATGCATAACAAGAAGATTGCTTTTAATTTATTATCCATATCCATTTTTTGAGCCTGTAAGTGGAAGAATATAGCATCAAACACATTGAGCACCAAAACTATCCGTGTCCTTCATGTGAAGTTCATATAACTTTCTCATCAAATACAATTTATTTGATGCCATCTCTTTTTCATATCTATTGCATAACTTCTTCCAAAGATCCTCCGCACTTTCATAGTCTAATAGTGTAAAGTAATCATTATCTACCAGGTGCAATGAAACAGTAGACTTGGCCATTTCATCTAACTCATCCCAATCATCTTCATCCATGTAAGGACGCTTCTTTGGGATTCCACTTACTTGTTTCTATTGCCTCCTTTGAATCAGCACATCTTTAATGTAATATTCTTTCATAGAGCAAAGTTTGTGCCATCAAATTTTCAGATTTGAAAATGGTCTTTTCCTTACAAGTTATAGCTCCTCCTTGGAACACTAGTACTAGACCCTGATCAACTAGACGTGCATGAGACCTGTATTGGCATGATGGTAGAACATTGAATAGAATGATAATGGACCTAGAAGAGTCCAAACACCACTAAGGCTCAAAGAAGGATAACCTAGTGTCAGATTCGAGGAGAGAATTAAGCAATCTTCCTAGAAAAATGAATTAATGAATAATAATGACCAACCAAAAGGATTATATGAGAATAAATGTGCTCACACCAATAAGTCTATGAAGGGGTAAATCGACCACTATATAGTTCACAAAAGTAGAAAATTGGGAAAACTTGTGTTAAGAGTATCCTCTGCAAAATGAGCATATGACCAGTGCCAAAATCTCATAAAAGTACAATTAGTAACATGTTTAGCTACATAGTGAATAATTGACTCCACTGTATATAATCACTTACCCAAAGCCAACTAGGCTTGTAGAGCACCTATGAACAACTATCATACATCTCCTATGCAAAGCAGGGTAAGTCTTCCACTTGCATCACCAAACAGACCCCAACATCTAGGTTTCTCTTATTTAAGAAAACCTCACCAACGAGCCTCTTTACCAAATGTAAGAGGCTTTATGCAAAAACGTAACCGCTATATCAATGAACACATGGATGTACATAAGTGGTATCCACAAAAGCATACATAGTGTGTATGTGCTTAATATATGTAGCAAAACCGCACTGAAAAGTTGAATTCACTCCTCAAACACTGGCCAACAACACTTGCAAGTGTCTGTCAACTCTGTTCCTTAGGCTCAAAAACCTGCATAGACTTGTGATGGCTGCTCCCACCACAACTAAAACCTTCAAGAAATCTGTAGATTAACTAGTGTGGCTGAAAACAGAGCCCTAGAAGATGAACTTTTGTTGTCAAAGAAGTACAAGGAACACTCTCATGGAAGAGAATTGAAAATAAGGAATTCACTAGATTCGAAGTAGAACTTCAAAAGATCCCGACATCATCCATTTTTGCTTGCAAAAAGATGTATTATAACACCTTTTTCTCACGTGATGTTTGCCCAAATGAGGTGGTTGCAGCCGAATGAACATATAGAAATACATACGCATTAATCTAAACCATGTATTGAACATAGCATAGCTATTGAAACGTACCAATTGCAAAGGTACAAAAACGACAACCTAAGAAAAAAAAATATATTTGTCAAGTAGAAACCTAAAAAAAAAATATAGCAATGCAGAAAAATACAAGCTGGAATTAAACTGAACTGCATCAAGATCTCTAAGTTCAACTTTATCATTTATTATCTTAACAATTTGTAAAAGTAAGCAAGGTGTGTTGATGAAGTACATCAAATATCTTAACCATTTGCAAAAGTAAGCAAGGTGTGTTGATGATGTACCTCAAAAAACATCATTTATAAATAGCGTGAGGATGGAGACAAACCATAGGGGCCTATAAGGGTTATCTCTCTCTCCCTCTCTCTCTCTCTCTCTTTCTCTCTCTCTCTCTCTCTCTCTCTCTCTCTCTCTATATATATATATATATATATATATATATATATATATATATATATATATATATATATATATATATATATATATATATATATATATATACACTAGACTTTCTTTGCCAGGAACTACATAACCCTCTGGTTGTTCCATATAGATCTCATTTGTAAGAGCTCTATGCAAAAGAAGTTTTCACATCCATTTGGACTAGCTCTAAGTCCTCCATAGCAAAGCCAAGCAACATGCATAGGGTAGTCATCTTGACCATTGGAGAGAAGATTTCCTTGAAATCAATACCGTGTTTTTGCTTAAAACCCTTTGCAACAAGACATGCTTTATATTTTAAGGAAGCAATACTCAGGTGAATTTCAACTTATATACCCATCAACATGACAAAGCTTTCCTACCCTTTGGAAAAGGTACTAAATCCAAAGTACCATTCTTGTGAATAGAATCCAAATCACTGTTCATGGCATGCTCCCACTTGACATGATCCATTGTCTGCATAGCCTCTTTGTAGCAAGAAGGCTCACCAACATCTATCAGCATAACAAAATCCAAACCTAGAACATATCCATTAGGTGGATATGAGGCATTTGTAGAGTGTCTAAATGGTTGTTGAAGGAGAATATTTGCAGACTCACCTAGTCGGATATTCTCTTGAACATCCCTATGTGCAACATTTTTAGCATGCTAACTGGAGGACTTGTATCCTCATACACCAGACTTCTTACTTAAACCTCCTTAATGGGTTGTTTATGCATCTTAAACTCATTGAAAATGAAATCAATGCTTCTCATTTGTGATTGTGATTCCAGATCCCATAAACGATATCCAAATTTTTCTTCTTGACCATATGCAAGAAAAATGCATTTGTTTGATTTATGGTCCAGCTTTTTTCTAAGATTCTTTGGTATATGAACATACGCTTCACACCCAAAAACTAGAAGATGATCATAATATGGTGGCTTTCATGTCCATAACTCTTTTGCCACTTTTAGACCTTTGATAATACTAGGTGAAAGGTTAATCACATGAACTACAGTCAATACTGCTTCTTCCCAAAAGCCTTGGGAAAGGTTTGCATGATGTAGAATAGAAACCACTCTATCTTGAATAGTTATATTCATCGTTTCAGCTATACCATTCTGTACTAGGGTACAAGGAGTTGTAAGTTCTCTATGAATTCCTCTAGACTGGAAGAAAAGGCTGAGTTCATGTGAGGTATACTCACCCCCATTATCTGAATGTAAAGCATTAAGCTGAGTTCCTTTTTTAGTCTCAACTAAA
This sequence comes from Ceratopteris richardii, assembly GCA_020310875.1. Lineage (NCBI taxonomy): Eukaryota > Viridiplantae > Streptophyta > Polypodiopsida > Polypodiales > Pteridaceae > Ceratopteris > Ceratopteris richardii. The sequence goes on along the minus strand of CM035436.1, from coordinate 59,918,934 downwards.
GCAAGCCATTTTCTGAAAGTAGGGAATACCTCAACCTTTTCTTTGATAGAGTATATAGAGACTTTTCTAGTAGCATCATCTATAAAAGTGAAAAAATAAAGAGAACCCCTTAATGACCTTGTGGGCATAGGACCACACACAAATGTATGAAAAAGATCGAAAGGCTGAATTGAAGAGTGAATGTGCATTTGGTGCAAAATCCTAGTTTTCTTTCGATATTGACAATGCTCAAAAAATGAAAAATCAGAGAAAGAAAACACAAGTAGGTATCCATAAATAAATATTTTCCATTGCACTACGTGATATATGGCCAAACAGCCATCCCAAATTCAAGCCATGGGTTGTTCAATAACAGCTAACACATTGTAACGAAGGTCATCAAATTGACCAATTAACATCAAAATGTGTGCTATTGGTGTACATGGTGTATATTATGTATAGTAAATTTTTAACCATCAATGACCTACACAACCACATCTCCAATCTCCAAAGAGTCAAACTGGTAAGAGTCACCAAGTGTCATGGTACGAAGACTTTGTTGCATAATTAGAGAACCATTCTCTATGTGGTGTCACATGGAAAGAAGAACCAAAATCTACCAGCCACATGTGGGAAAGAGAATCACCCATAGGAGCCTTAGTTGGCATAGTACTATCAAGTGTCAACACATCAACATCATCAGAAATACCATTAATCTCTTCAAACTTTCATGTTGAATTAGATGATGTAGGTAACTAGTTAACATGCCCATCAACATATGTCCTTTACCTTTAGTATTCTTTAATGCATAACACTCTTTTTTCATGTGTCCTTTCTTATAACAATAATGGCATGTAATATCTCTCTTCCTTGGTTTACTTCTAGTCTTATTCCCTATAACATTCTTTTCCTTGTTCTTGCTCCTCCCATGTTGCTCATTCTTTCCTTGGTAAGAATCATGATCATCATATGCATCTCCACTCCGAGTTCCAACCATATATAATTTCTATGAATATCCTCTGTGTTTGGCGCACATTCTTTTCACACACGCCAAACTTTATACAACTTCCGGAAATTAAGAGTTCGATCTCGATTAAGAGATATTTATGTGCAAGGAAACACACTTATTAAGAGTTCTATCCCGATTAGGAGTTATATTAAGAGTTCTATGTCTTCTTCTCATCCTGAGGTTCTACCCGAGGATGGCACAATGGCAATAGCTTTGAGAAAAGTTTTGAGATTGAAGAGGGATGCAGAATTTCATATCACGCTCAATAAGAAGTGGTGCCTGGATTGGTTTTGGTGGAGGTGGGACTTTCAGTTCCAATCCCTTTGGCATCCGCTCATCGAGATAAAAAAATGTGTGCCTATGTGGTAAATCCTACACTACGGAATCCTTACCAATGTAAAAGCTAATAAAATTTGTGGGGTACCCCCCTAGTGCAAAGGATGTCCTTGTGGCTTGGAGGACTTGGGACATCTCTTCTATCCATGCCCCAAATCAATAACAGTTAGGCAGGCCCTTGAGAGAATCATGTTGTTATAGGGACAATTCAATTGGAGGCAAGCTTTTATGGGTGAAGCAATCGGATGTTCCTCAGCATTGTGGAATGCTATAAGAGGGGAGACTGCATGGAAGATATGGAAAGAGAGGTGTGCAGTAAACTTTTGAAGCTATCCTTAAGAATGGTCAATTGAAAAACCTATTTTCCTTTTAAGAAAAAGAATTTACAAGTGTAAGAAGCCCTTGCCCTTTAGACATCATAAAGTGTTCTTCCTAGAGAGCAATAAAATAAAAAACAAGTGAGCCCCACATGAGGGGGACGAGAGAGTTATCAACCTTCTTTGTAAAATTCTCTAGTAATCTATAAACAACCCTTGCTTTGAGGGATATGGGGGTGCCAGATGTGTTCACTTGTACAACTCTAATTTCTATTAATTAAAGTTTGCAAGAATAACCTCATGCCGAACTTCCTAAAAAAAACACTTATTTGCTACATCCTTAAGGAGCGTCAAGAGTAATTACCTTGAGAGTTCCTTATTCTCTAAGTCTTATTTTCAATAAGTATTGCAAGTGATCTCTCATTCGAAGTCTTTCAAAGATACATTTCAT
>CM035436.1:59906842-59914342 GCA_020310875.1 Ceratopteris richardii | reverse complement strand
CCATTTGAGATTACAACAAGATGTATTCAAACTTCTTGCCTAATGTACACCTTTGGCAATCCCTTTGTAATGTGTGTTTTGAAAGCCAATTGTAGAGAGAGAGAGACAGAGAGGATGATTGAGGCTATGAACAAGTGAATCAAAGAATGTAGGGTGAACTTAGGAAATGCAACAACCTAATGAGAGCCCTAAAAGTACCAAAACTTTCCTTAAAATAAGGCATTTTTATGTGAAAGCCAATCTTTATAACTATGTTGAAAAGCCATTTCATTTAATTTATCTCATATTTTTAATACCTCATTTGTGTCCTTGTAAATCCAAAGAAGGAGCAATCTTGAGGATCTCTTCTATTCACCACAAACTCCTAGAAAGCACTATTGTATGGAGGAGTTACATAACCTAAGGATGGAGTAAGGTATTGTTAGGCCATGAGTGTGATTGATTGTAAAAACACATAATTTAACTAAACCATCACCGTAAAGGGTTTAAATGTTCAAAGAGACTTATACATAAAAAACCTCGCACGATTGAGAGTCCGATGTGATGAGTCCGCATGGATCCGATCCCTCTACGAGGATCAGTGTGTTCATAGATTTAGAGTAAGTTCTTGTTCTATGTGGATTGTTAATATTGGTGTCCTTGTTATAGTTTGGTTAATCTTTATTTGTAAGTTTGGTTATTGTTAACTCAATAATCACTAGGCTAATCCAATGGAAGTTGATAAGTTATTCAAAATTTGATATCATATAAAAGATGTTTTGACAGTGGTAGTTCTCTTCTGTATTTCATCTCTATAATTATGTGTAATCGATATGCTCATACATTCATTGAAATGGTTCAACAAAATTATGTGCTTCGCAATTAATCACACCGTTGGCCTAAAAGTGTCCAATCTAGAATCAAGGATTTAGTGGATCAATCCATCAACATAGATATTACTCTTCATGATTAGGAACATTTACATTCCCATCACTCACATTGTTTTGACTTATAAGAAAACTACAAAAGTTGTTTCTGTAAGAAACTGAATCCAGCATAAACCTAGTTTTGCAAGAGTCCATGCAAGACATAGCCCTCCCTACTAAGATTAAAGACAAAGGTAGCAAGTGGAAGGATAAAGATAAGAATATGGATAATCCTCAAATTTTAGTTCTAGCTCCCATAGTTTTAAACGTAATAACTCTAATTCCACTAAAGATTCTAAGGAATCTAAGAGCTCTATATCTAATCTGAAAAATACCTTTAAGCAAGAGAACAAAATTTATTCTAAGATACTTGGTAACTATATTGAGGAGTGTAGAGTTAGATTAGAAAAAGATTAAGGAAATCTAATACATGAAAAGTCTAATCATAGTGATCATAAGAATAAGCTTGAAGATATCAATATGATAAGTGAATCTAAACAAGACCTTGTTTGTAATGAACTAGAGGAGATTTGGACTTACAACCTCTTAGGTAGGAGTGTGATGGGCTGACCACTTGCCTCAAAAGACATGGTTGAAGATTACTTCCTAATCCTCCCTCTTAGAGTAAAGTTCAACCATCTCCTACCTATCAAGGCTATGGTTCAACTATCTCATACCTATAACTTTCTTACAGTCTTACCTCCCTTAGTTAATCATTGTCCATAATCATCTAGTCATGTATCCCTCTAGACTAAGTGATCAATTCCTAAAATCCCTCGGTATCTTCAATGGACGTCCTCAACCTCCCATAGTTTCTTGAAGCTTGTTTGCAACCTTGGTGTCTTGAACCCTATTCTCAACCTTAGTACCTTGAATCTTTTTCTCACCCATGTTCCATATCTTGACCCTCAATTAAGTGCCACCGAAGATTTCAAAAGGGCTTCACACTTCCAAGCTAGCTCACAAGAATCTGAGAGCCCATTCCGAGAGCTTTTCAATGGTATCTTATAAAGCTCAGTCGGATCTATGGACTAAGAGATACACCAAAATCTCTATTGGACAGAGTTCTAAATGCTTCACCTTCTACCTTAGCACGCTTTCACATGATACCTTTCCTAAGGGCCTTTCTTAGAGGTCATTCGTTCATTCTACCTTGTCGAAACCTACTTCTACGCTCTAATATCAATGTAATGAGGAGATTTGAACTCACAACCTCTCGGGTAGGGATCCAGGCAAAAAATAAGGGTTAATGTTAGCTGAATGGAAAATTTACAAAGGAAAGAATACTTAAAAATAGACTTTTCTATGGTTTAAAAGGTGAAAAAGTAGCACAATGTACTATTTTTTAGAAAGAAAATATGTGGGAAGCTCGAGGGCGTCGAGCGTATGTTCCCCTTCTATCAACATCGTTTCTTGGATTAGATCTCTATTTTGACCCTAGTAAAGCTTTTGATGAAAGATTACCTTCTTAGGTAAGCAAAGGTGCAAAAAAGATGAAGCAAGACGAGCGAGCAAAAATTGAACCGGAGTTTTGTATCAGGTTGTGTTTTCTCTATGTTTGCCTATTGAATTGTTCCCTTATAGTTATATAGTTTGCACGTTGCAGTGAAGTACTCATTCTTGAGTTTGTTTCTTCCAGGAAGGCTCTAGAAAGATGAAATGAAGGCTCTCTTGGTGTTAGAAGAGAGATTTACTGTTTGGTATTAATTATAAAATAGAAGTTTCTCTTGGTGCTAAGAGAGGATGTTTATTCTACAGACATCTTCTTCCACCATGGAAGAGATTCTTATGGGTGAACACGAAGAAATTGAAAGGCTTAGCAGCCTATATGGGGACAAAACTCTCTAAGAGTGGAGTACATCTCTCTTTTGGAGTCCATTTTTTTTTGTTGCTACACGAAATAGAACATGTATAGTTTTGAAGAAGGTTTGATCATCTCATAGAGTGGTTTTCTTCTTGGTGCACATGCAAGTCATGAGGAGGTTATTTGTTTTTTCTTTTGAAGATAAAGAATTAGGCACAAAAGACAAGACTTTAATCTAGAATAGTGGAAAAAAGGAAGATAATATGAGGACCTATTTTTCACACAAAGGAAGTGTACTAAGGAGGCTTCTTCATTCATGAAGAAATCACCTCATATAGAGATGAGACATAGTCGGAATTATTATGGGTCAGCAACTCTTCATCTTTTCCAAACATTGATTTGGGGATTGCAAGTTTATGTACTTGAAATGCCCATCTTTTGAACGTCGAATCATAGTTAGTTGTTTTTTTTGTGACAAACAAGATTAATATACTGAGAAAATATAAGAGTAGTCAGACAATGCATGAAAGAGCCCCATGCAGGCTATGAAGTAATCAAGAGGAAGATTAGTAACCGATTCAAAGAGGAGCTCGTGGAATGAATTCGATGAATCCTTAATGATAGAGGTTGATGCCGTCAGACATGGGCAAGTTTGATCTTGAAAAAATCCCTTCTATTGTTTTTTTTATACTCTATGATGTTGCGATTGAAGAACTTAACATATTTTAGTGACGTAGATCGTTAGATTTGAATGGATTTTGTTCGCATGAATTGATTCTTTAATAGCGAAGGTAAAAGAGCAGAAGAAGATAGATATATGCAGCTACAACAAAAGGTGTCAATAGATAGACAAAGCTTGGATTGGAGAAAATATTACAAGTTGACAATTTTGTAAAAAGAAAGAAGAGAAGGAAAGAAAGGTTGCGCTTAATGGCATCAAGATCTGATGCAACTCTCTCTGTTGTGACTCATATTATATAGAACAAAGAAAAGGAATGATGTAGGGTTTGCATACACATATTCTTGTGATGGAGGGAAAATATTGGTGCTTGTTATCAAGGAATTACAAGTGCTTGAATAAAAAAACAATCATTTATCGCTATTGAAGTTTAAAAGATAAAACGATTGGAGGATTCATTGTTATTTTCTCGCAATTACTGCTTGTGAAGGTGGAACATCTATATATAACTTCTTTATTATGCATACAAGTGAGGTGAAAATTGCATGAAGGTTATGCATACAACTAAGGTGAAAATTACATAAAGGAACGTTGAGGAATTACAACAGATGTCAGGAGACATAGAGTATTATTTCATAATGTTGAAATAGGGGAACAATTGTAGCAGCCATTCATTGAGATATAGGGAAACGTTAGAGGAGATTCATGACCCTCATTGAGATTATTGTGGACTAACATAGTTCATTCATCCCACATTTTGTTTTATCTTTAGACTCCTATCCGAAGTAATGCACACGCGAAGAATATGTTTGGCATCCCCCAAATCCTTCATATCAAATATCTTACTCAAGTTATTCTTGGGAATTGAAAGGTCATAAGAGGACTTCCCAGTAATCAACATATCATCGACATAAAGTATCAAACATATCAGGTTGCCATCTAAGCATCTCTTTGTGTAGAGAGAATGATCCTCATTGCTTCAAGAATATCTTGAGACTTCATAAGCATCAAACTTTTGGTACCGTTATCTGGGGACTATTTCAGTCCATATAAGCGCTTCTTGAGCTTACAAACTAGACTTTCTTTGCCAGGAACTACATAACCCTCTGGTTGTTCCATATCGATCTCATTTGTAAGAGCTATATGCAAAAAAAAAGTTTTCACATCCATTTGGACTAGCTCTAAGTCCTCCATTGTAGCAAAGCCAAGCAACATGCATAGGGTAGTCATCTTGACAACTGGAGAGAAGATTTCCTTGAAATCAATACCATGTTGTGCTTAAAACCCTTTGCAACAAGACATGCTTTATACTTTAAGGAAGCAATATCTCATGTGAATTTCAACTTATATACCCATTCACATGATAAAGCTTTCCTACCCTTTGGCAAAGGTACTAAATCCAAAGTACCATTCTTGTGAATAGAATCCAACTAACTCTTCATGGCATGCTCCCACTTGACATGATCCATTGTCTGCATAGCCTCTTTGTAGCAAGAAGACTCACCAACATCTGTTAGCATAACAAAATCCAAACCTACAACATATCCATTAGGTGGATATGAGACATTTGTAGAGTGTCTAAATCGTTGTTGAACCAGAACATTTGCAGACTCACCTAGTCGGACATTCTCTTGAACATCCCTATGTGCAGCATTTTTAGCATGCTAACTGGAGGACTAGTATCCTCATACACCAATCTTCTCACTTAAACCTCTTTAATGGGTTTTTTATGCATCTTAAACTCATTGAAAATGACATCAATGCTTCTCATTTGTGATTGTGATTCAAGATCCCATAAACGATACCCAAAGTTTCCTTCTTGATCATATGCAAGAAAAATGCATTTGTTTGATTTATGGTCCAGCTTTTTTCTAAGATTCTTGGGTATATGAACATACGCTTCACACCCAAAAACTAGAAGATGATCATAATATGGTGACTTTCATGTCCATAACTCTTTTGCCACTTTTTGACCTTTGATAATACTAGGTGAAAGGTTAATCACATGAACTACAATCAATACTGCTTCTTCCCAAAAGCCTTCTGAAAGGTTTGCATGATGTAGAATAGAAACTACTCTATCTTGAATAGTTATATTCATCCTTTTAGCTACACCACTTTGTACTAGGGTACAAGGAGTTGTAAGTTCTCTATGAATTCCTCTAGACTGGAAGAAAAGGCTGAGTTCATGTGAGGTATACTCACCCCCATTCTCTGAATGTAAAGCATTAAGCTAAGTTCCTTTTTTAGTCTCAACTAAAGCAAGCCATTTTCTGAAAGTAGGGAATACCTCAACCTTTTCTTTGATAGAATATTCCGAAACTTTTCTAGTAGCATCATCTATAAAAGTGAAAAAATAAAGAGAACCCCCTAGTGACCTTGTGGGCGTAGGACGACACACATGTGTATGAACAAGATCTAAAGGCTGAATTGAAGAGTCAATGTGCATTTGGTGCAGAATCCTAGTTTTCTTTCCACATTGACAATGCTCACAAAATGAAAAATCAGAGAAAGAAAACACAAGAAGGTATCCAGAAAGAAATATTTTCCATTCCACTATGTGATATATGGCCAAATAGCCATCCCAAATTCCTGCCATTTGTTGTTCAATAATAGCTAACACATTGTAATGAAGGTCATCAAATTGACCAATTAACATCAAAATGTGTGATATTGGTGTACATGGTGTATATTATGTATAGTAAATTTTTGACCATCAATGAACTACACAACCACATCTCCAATCCCCAAAGCGTCAAACTGGTAAGAGTCACCAAGTGTCATGGTATGAAGACTTTGTTGCATAATTAGAAAACCATTCTCTATGTGGTGTCACATGGAAAGAAGAACCAAAATCTACCAGCCACATGTGGGAAAGAGAATCACTGATAGGAGCCTTAGTTGGCATAGTACCATCAAGTGTCAACACATCAACATCATCAGAAATACCATTAATTTCTTCAAACTTTCATGTTGAATTTGATGGTGCAGGTAACGATTTAACATGCCCATCAACATATGTCCTTTACCTTTAATATTCTTTAATGCATAAGACTCTTTCTTCATGTGTTCTTTCTTATAACAATAATGGCATGTAATATCTCTCTTTCTTGGTTTACTTCTTCTCTTATTCCCTTGAACATTCTTTTCCTTGTTCTTGCTCCTCCCATAGACCAGTTTAGCACTAGGTACACAATTGCTAATAGCTCTACAAAAGGTATCCCATGATGATGGCAAGATGCATAACAACAAGATTGCTTTTAATTTATTATCCATATCCATTTTTTGAGCTTGCAAATGGGAGAATATAGCATCAAACACATTTAGATGAGCACCAAAACTATCTGTGTCGTTCATGTGAAGTTCATATAACTTTCTCATCAAATAAAATTTATTTGATGCCATCTCTTTTTCATATCTATTGCGTACCTTCTTCCAAAGATCCTCCGCACTTTCATAGTCTAATACTATAAAGTAAACATTATCTACTAGCTGCAATTAAACAGTAGACTTGGCCATTTCATCTAACTCATCCCAATCATCTTCATCCATGTAAGGAGGCTTCTTTGAGATTCCACTTACTTGCTTCTATTGCCTCCTTTGAATCAGTACATCTTTAATGTAATTCTCTCATAGAGCAATGTTTGTGCCATCAAATTTTCAGATCTCAAAATGGTCTTTTCCTTGCAACTTATAGCTCCTCCTTAGAACACTAGCACTAGACCCTGATCAACCAGACGTGCATGAGACCTCTATTGTCATGATGGTAGAACATAGAATAGAATGATAATGGACCTAGAAGAGTCCAAACACCACTAAGGCTCAAAGAAGGATGACCAAGTGTGAGATTCTATGAGAGAATTAAGCAATCTTCCTAGAAAAATGAATTAATGAATAATAATGACCAACCAAAAGGATTATCTGAGAATAAATGTGCTCACACCAATAAGTCTATGAAGGAGTAAATCGACCACTATATAGTTGACAAAACTTGAAAATTGGAAAAATTTTTGTTAAGAGTATCCTCTGAAAAATAAGCATATAAGGCCTATTCACGAAAAATGGGACTTATTCATGATTTTGGGACAATTCTATATTTTCCAATTCTATGT
>CM035436.1:59894342-59901842 GCA_020310875.1 Ceratopteris richardii | reverse complement strand
CATGAAATTAAAACTCGAGCGCTGACTTGAGTTCACAAAGTTACCTTTGTACACCATACTCATGCAATCCAATACATATTTGTATCTATCTGAATAGCATTGTCCCCAAAAGTTTAATCTTGCTTCCAGTATTTTAGCCCTACTAGCTACTTGACAACATCTCTGTTCACAACAATCATGCATTGAAACCATCTGAATTCTCTCAAATGAGCATCTCTTATTAGGAGCCAATGTAGTACTTTTTCTAACCTTGTGGATGTAACTTCTTTTTTTTTGGTTCACTTCAAAATATCCACAGTTACTATTTTCCATATGAAAATCCTCTTGTTGATCTGATTCCATTCGAAGAGGAGAAACAACTTGTATATCATTAAAACAATGTTGAATATCAATTGCATGAGAATAATTCTTATCAACATCTACATCCTCAATACCATTGCAATTATCATCATCGATGTTGTATGATGACGTAAAGCAAAAATTTGGATTCTCTCCAGCTTCAAGATCCACATCCTCAATACCATTGCAATGATCATCTTCAATGTCATACAGTGAGTTAAAGCCTAATTTTTGTATCATAGGCTCACCATCTTCTGTAATGATTTGGAGTATAGGCCAACTGACCAATTTCAAAGTTGAATCCAAAGTTGATGCATCCACAGTTTCATCCATAATAACACCTAGGCAACTTTCTCCCAACTCTTTGCAATTTATAGCATCCCATGGATTTACCAATAAAACAATAGCAGTTGCATATCTTTCATGCTTTTCATGATCCAACAAGATGACTCTCTTTCCTTTCCACTTGTCTCTTTCTTCAAGTTGACTAGATATAGTTTGCTTTGTTGCCATCTTGATTTTGCCTGTAAAGAATAAATGAGAAATTAACAATGCTATTCAATTGAACATTCTTTCAATAATTATTGTAAAAATAATCAATTGAATTAAAACTAGATACAACCATCATTTCCACAAAAAATAATCCATATTTGCATATACAGACATTCACTAATTGGACTTAACTTTGAGTCTAGTCAAAAATCAAGGAAACTTTGAGTCTGTACAAACTTAAGTTTGGGTTTCTCAAGTTTTCTGAAGTTCATATCATGTGATCCAACAATCCTGAACTTGATAAGGTTGGAAAAAGCTGAGAGGCTCAAACTCCTCTTTGTTCTTTTGCACATAACACACAACAATCCCAAACTTGATATGACTGGAAAAGCTTAAGTTCGAGCCTCTTTGTTCTTTTCCTTATATCATGTGACCAAACAATAATAAACTTGATATGGTTGGAAAAGCTCAAAGGCTCGAACTTAATCTTTTGCACATAAGACACAACAATCCTAAACTTGATATGGCTGGAAAAGCTCAGAGACATTAACTTAAGTTCGAGCCTCTTTGCTCTTTTGCACATAAGACACAAGAAACATAAACTTGATATGGCTGGAAAAGCTCAGAGGCTCGAACTTAAGTTCGAGCCTCTTTGTTCTTCTGTTCATATCATGTGATCCAACAATCCTGAACTTGATATGGTTGGAAAAGCTGAGAGGCTCGAACTTAAGTTCAAGCTTCTTTGTTCTTTCGCTTATATCACGTGACCCAACAATTCTAAACTTGATATGGTTGGAAAAGCTTAGAGGCTCGAACTCAGAACCTCTTTGTTCTTTTGCTCATATCATATAACCAAACAATCCTAAACTTGATATGGTTAGAAAAGCACAGAAACTCGAACTTAAGTTGGAAAAGCTCAGAGGCTCGAACTTAATTCTTTTGCACATCAGACACAACAATCCTAAACTTGATATGGCTGGAAAAGTTGAGGCTCATATCATGTGATCCAACAAATCCTGAACTTGATATGGTTGGAAAAGCTAAGAGGCCCGAACTTAAGTTCGAGTCTCTTTGTTCTTTTGCACATAAGACACAACAATCCTAAACTTGATATGGTTGGAAAAGCTGAGAGGCTCGAACTTAAGTTTAAGCCTCTTTGTTCTTTTGCTCATATCATGTGATCCAACAATTCTAAACTTGATATGGTTGGAAAAGCTCAGAGGCTCTAACTCCTCTTTGTTCTTTTGCTCATATCATGTGACCAAACAATCCTAAACTTGATATGGTTGGAAAAGCTCTTTGTTCTTTTGCTCATATCATGTGATCCAACAATCCTAAACTTGATATGGTTGGAAAAGCTCAGAGGCTCGAACTTAAGTTCGATCCTCTTTGTTCTTTTGCACATAAGACAACAACAATCCTAAACTTGATATGGTTGGAAAAGCTGAGGCTCATATCATGTGATCCAACAATCCTAAACTTGATATGGTTGGAAAATCTCAGAGGCTCGAACTTAAGCTCGAGCCTCTTTGTTCTTTTGCACATAAGACACAACAATCTTAAACTTGATATGGCTGGAAAAGCTGAAGCTCATATCATGGTGATCCAACAAATCCTGAACTTGATATGGTTGGAAAAGTTCAAATTATGGCTCGAACTTAAGTTCGAGCCTCTTTGTTCTTTTGCACATAAGACACAACAATCCTAAACTTGATATGGTTGGAAAAGCTGAGAGGCTCGAACTTAAGTTTGGGCCTCTTTGTTCTTTAACTCATATCATGTGATCCAACAATCCTGAACTTGATATGGTTGGAAAAAGCTGAGAGGCTCGAACTCGTCTTTGTTGTTTTGCTTACAACAAGTTTTGGAAAAGCTGAAAAAGTCTAAGCTTCATAACTCAGCTCATATGATTAAGAGGCTTAGCTTTTGTAGATGCAAGAAGATTTGAGTTAAAAATATTAATGTTTTTACTAGAAAACTTGAGAGGCTCGAACTTAAGTTGAAGTGTTTTTGCCGGAAAACTTGAGAGGCTCGAACTTAAGTTGGAGCCTCATATCATATGAGCCAACAATCCTAAACTTGATATAACTCACGGGCTCGAACTTGAGTTCGAATCTATAAGTCCTTTTGGATCCAAGAGAGTGTTGAACTTAACTCCAACAATCCCAAACACACAACAATCCCAAACTTGATATGACTGGAAAAGCTCAGAGGCTCGAACTTAAATTCGAGCCTCTTTGTTCTTTTCCTCATATCATGTGACCAAACAATACTAAACTTGATATGGTTGGAAAAGCTCAAAGGCTCAAACTTAATCTTTTGCACATAAGACACAACAATCCTAAACTTGATATGGCTGGAAAAGCTCAGAGACATGAACTTAAGTTCGAGCCTCTTTGTTCTTTTGCACCTAACACAACAATCCTAAACTTGACATGGCTGAAAAAGATGAGGCTTATATCAGGTGATCCAACAATCCTAAACTTGATATGGTTGGAAAAGCTCAGAGGCTCTTTGTTCTTTTGCACATAAGACACAAGAAACCTAAACTTGATATGGCTGGAAAAGCTCAGAGGCTCGAACTTAAGTTCGAGCCTCTTTGTTCTTCTGTTCATATCATGTGATCCAACGATCCTGAACTTGATATGGTTGTAAAAGCTGAGAGGCTCGAACTTAAGTTCAAGCCTCTTTGTTCTTTTGCTCATATCACGTGACCCAAGAATTGTAAACTTGATATGTTTGGAAAAGCTCAGAGGCTCGAACTCAGAGCCTCTTTGTTCTTTTGCTCATATCATATAATCAAACAATCCTAAACTTGATATGGTTAGAAAAGCACAGAGACTCGAACTTAAGTTGGAAAAGCTCAGAGGCTCGAACTTAATTCTTTTGCACATAAGACACAACAATCTTAAACTTGATATGGTTGGAAAAGCTAAGAGGCTCGAACTCAGAACTTCTTTGTTCTTTTGCTCATATCATATAACCAAACAACCCTAAACTTGATATGGTTAGAAAAGCACAGAAACTCGAACTTAAGTTGGAAAAGCTCAGAGGCTCGAACTTAATTCTTTTGCACATCAGACACAACAATCCTAAACTTGATATGGCTGGAAAAGCTGAGGCTCATATCATGTGATCCAACAAATCCTGAACTTGATATGGTTGGAAAAGCTCAGAGGCCCGAACTTAAGTTCGAGTCTCTTTGTTCTTTTGCACATAGGACACAACAATCCTAAACTTGATATGGTTGGAAAAGCTGAGAGGCTCGAACTTAAGTTTGAGCCTCTTTGTTATTTTGCTCATATCATGTGATCCAACAATTCTAAACTTGATATGGTTGGAAAAGCTCAAAGGCTCTAACTCCTCTTTGTCCTTTTGCTCATATCATGTAACCAAAGAATCCTAAACTTGATATGGTTGGAAAAGCTCTTTGTTCTTTTGCTCATATCATGTGATCCAACAATCCTAAACTTGATATGGTTGGAAAAGCTCAGAGGCTCGAACTTAAGCTCAAAGGCTCGAACTTAAGCTCAAAGGCTCGAACTTAATCTTTTGCACACAAGACACAACAATCCTGAACTTGATATGGCTGGAAAAGCTCAGAGACACGAACTTAAGTACGAGCCTCTTTGTTCTTTTGCACCTAACACACAACAATCCTAAACTTGACATGGCTGAAAAAGCTGAGGCTTATATCATGTGATCCAACAATCCTAAACTTGATTTGGGTGTAAAAGCTCAGAGGCTCGAACTTAAGTTCGAGCCTCTTTGTTCTTTTGCACATAAGACACAAGAAACCTAAACTTGATATGGCTGTAAAAGCTCAGAGGCTCGAACTTAAGTTCGAGCCTCTTTGTTCTTCTTTTCATATCATGTGATCCAACAATCCTGAACTTGATATGGTTGGAAAAGTTGACTCTTTGTTCTTTTGCACATAAGACACAAGAAACCTAAACTTGATATGGCTGTAAAAGCTCAGAGGCTCGAACTTAAGTTCGAGTCTCTTTGTTATTCTGTTTATATCATGTGATCCAACAATCCTAAACTTGATTTGGGTGTAAAAGCTCAGAGGCTCGAACTTAAGTTCGAGCCTCTTTGTTCTTTTGCACATAAGACACAAGAAACTTAAACTTGATATGGCTGTAAAAGCTCAGAGGCTCGAACTTAAGTTCGAGCCTCTTTGTTCTTCTTTTCATATCATGTAATCCAACAATCCTGAACTTGATATGGTTGGAAAAGCTGATTCTTTGTTCTTTTGCACATAAGACACAAGAAACCTAAACTTGATATGGCTGTAAAAGCTCAGAGGCTCGAACTTAAGTTCGAGCCTCTTTGTTATTCTGTTTATATCATGTGATCCAACAATCCTAAACTTGATTTGGGTGTAAAAGCTCAGAGGCTCGAACTTAAGTTCGAGCATCTTTGTTCTTTTGCACATAAGACACAAGAAACCTAAACTTGATATGGCTGTAAAAGCTCAGAGGCTCGAACTTAAGTTCGAGCCTCTTTGTTCTTCTTTTCATATCATGTAATCCAACAATCCTGAACTTGATATGGTTGGAAAAGCTGATTCTTTGTTCTTTTGCACATAAGACACAAGAAACCTGAACTTGATATGGCTGTAAAAGCTCAGAGGCTCGAACTTAAGTTCGAGCCTCTTTGTTATTCTGTTCATATCATGTGATCCAACAATCCTGAACTTGATATGGTTGGAAAAGCTGAGAGGCTCGAACTTAAGTTTGAGTCTCTTTGTTCTTTTGCACATAAGACACAACAATCCTAAACTTGATATGGCTAGAAAAGCTGAGGTTCATATCATGTGATCCAACAATCCTAAACTTAATATGGTTGGAAAAGCTCAGAAGCTTGAACTTAAGTTCGAGCTTCTTTGTTCTTTTGCACATAAGATACAAAAATCCTAAACTTGATATGGCTGGGAAAGCTGAAGTTCATATCATGTGATCCAACAATCCTGAACTTGATATGGTTGGAAAAAGCTGAGAGGCTCGAACTCCTCTTTGTTCTTTTGCACATAACACACAACAATCCCAAAGTTGATGTGACTGGAAAAGCTAAGAGGCTCGAACTTAAGTTCGAGCCTCTTTGTTCTTTTCCTCATATCATGTGACCAAACAATACTAAAGTTGATATGGTTGGAAAAGGTCAAAGGCTTGAACTTAATCTCTTGCACATAAGACACAACAATCCTAAACTTGATATGGCTGGAAAAGCTCAGAGACACGAACTTAAGTTCAAGCCTCTTTGTTCTTTTGCACCTAACACACAACAATCCTAAACTTGACATGGCTGAAAAAGCTGAGGCTTATATCATGTGATCCAACAATCCTAAACTTGATATGGTTGGAAAAGCTCAGAGGCTCGAACTTAAGTTCGAGCCTCTTTGTTCTTTTGTACATAAGACACAAGAAACCTAAACTTGATATGGCTGGAAAAGCTCAGAGGCTCGAACTTAAGTTCGAGCCTCTTTGTTCTTCTGTTCATATCATGTGATCCAACAATCCTGAACTTGATATGGTTGGAAAAGCTTAGAGGCTCGAACTTAAGTTCGACCCTCTTCGTTCTTTTGCTCATATCACGTGACCTAACAATTCTAAACTTGATATGGTTCGAAAAGCTCAGAGGCTCGAACTCAGAGCCTCTTTGTTATTTTTCTCATATCATATAACCAAACAATCCTAAATTTGATATGATTAGAAAAGAACAGAAACTCGAACTTAAGTTGGAAAAGCTCAGAGGCTCGAACTTAATTCTTTTGCACATAAGACACAAGAATCCTAAACTTGATATGGCTAGAAAAGCTGAGGCTCATATTATGTGATCCAACAAATCCTGAACTTGATATGGTTGGAAAAGCTCAGAGGCTCGAACTTAAGTTCAAGTCATATCATGTGACCAAACAATCTCGAACTTGATATGATTCAGAGGCTCCAAATTGAATACAGGATCAAACTCTCTCTATCCAAGTTGAAATGAAATTCAAACTGAAGTTCATAGTTTGAATTTCAATCTCATCTTATTTACAAACTTAAGTTTGGGTTTCTCAAGTTTTCTAAAGTTCATATCATGTGATCCAACAATCCTGAACTTGATATGGTTGGAAAAAGCTGAAAGGCTCGAACTCCTCTTTTTTCTTTTGCACATAACACACAACAATCCCAAAGTTGATGTGACTGGAAAAGCTCAGAGGCTCGAACTTAAGTTCGAGCCTCTTTGTTCTTTTCCTCATATCATGTGACCAAACAATACTAAACTTGATATGGTTGGAAAAGCTCAAAGGCTCGAACTTAATCTTTTGCACATAAGACACAATAATCCTAAACTTGATATGGCTGGAAAAGCTCAGAGGCTCGAACTTAAGTTCGAGTCATATCATGTGACCAAAAAATCTCGAACTTGATATGATTAAGAGGCTCCAAATTGAATACAGGCTCAAACTCTCTCTATCCAAGTTGAAATGAAATTGAAACTGAAGCTCATAGTTTGAATTTCAATCTTATCTGATTTACAAACTTAATTTTGGGTTTCTCAAGTCTTTTGAAGTTCATATCATGTGATCCAACAATCCTGAACTTGATATGGTTGGAAAAAGCTGAGAGGCTCGAACTCCTCTTTGTTCTTTTGCACATAACACACATCAATCCCAAAGTT
>CM035436.1:59871842-59879342 GCA_020310875.1 Ceratopteris richardii | reverse complement strand
AGAACTAGAATGTTTGTTTGATGATATGAAACGACATATTCATAAAAACCGTTTCATTAGGATAATTTACCCTTTGAAGCATATAGCCCTTCATTTAGGCATGCACGTGTTCAGCATTATGACCAATCTTTCACGCTCTCCTTCGCCACTTTACTCTCATGCATATGAATTAGTATACATAATTTAGCATGAACATTTAAGAATTGATTGCACATCATCTCCGTTTCATGCATTACCACTGGAATTCAATGTCAAGAAAGAAGTTTAAACATGAGAGCACCTCAAATCATTTAGCCTACAAGCTAAAATCATTCCTTCGGGTTATTCCTCTTCATCTTGTTTGCTTTTGATTCATATCCTCACAATATCAGTTAAGCATTCCATTATATCTTTTTGTTGGATTTAATCATACAAACATACATGCATACATACATGTCTATATAATACATGAATTTGTTCACTTATATTTGTGTGTACATATTTCCTTGATCGACATCATAAATCTAAATGCCTTTTTGAAACATGTCCTACGTATAATTAGAGGACTTTTAGGGATAATTCATCCACTTAGTGACTAGCCTTACTTTTCTCAAAGTAGGCTTGGTTACCCTCATGGATGGTCTTGGCTCCCTTGCAAGCAGATTTGGTTACCTAACAAAGGCTAGTCCAATCTTGATGGAGGCCAGCTATACTATATGTCACAACATGCTAAACCATTTGGTTCCAATGGGTTGCAAGAATAGCCTCTGAGATTCTAAATTTCCAAACCACCAACCATAGAATCTAAAAAAGTGGCAATCAAACTATGTACACCATCATCCATGAAAATAATCTTGTGTCTCCTCCAATATGCATGATAAGGCTTTCACAAGGAAGTCCAAGAATCTAGTTGTGGCAATGCAAAGAATGAAGCATGAGGGATCTAGACTACAATGAATAGAACTCACATCAATGAGCTAGCCTGAATGAAGTGGTTGGACCTTGTAAAAGCTTGCAAGACAACCTATTGAGAAGCCAATGGAGGAAAATCCTATCATTGCAGAAGGAAAGATGCATAGCGCTAGATCCGAACTTGACCTTTAAGTGAGAGAAAACAACTTTGACAAGGATCAAGTCTATTTCATAACTATGTCTAAGATTCATACCTTGAAAAATAGGCCCTATGCATGGTTGTCTCTTAAGTATTGTGATCCTTCAACAATATCTTAAAGAGTAGGGAAGTCATCATCATTTAGAGAATAGGTAGACCCATATAGTCTTGTATGTCTAGATAGGTGAGAACATTATATATAATAAGCATAAGACTGTAGAAACTTGTGTTTGATCTATTCCACATGGGCACAAGAGAATATTATGCACTTGAGAGAAATGAACTAGAAGATCCTTATAGAAGGAATGTTAGTATGGTTGAAAGATAATTCAAAAGATAGTTCTACATGAGATAGGACAAACACCATTGAGAAATAATTTCCCAATTTTTTGACATCTTTAGAAGGCATGTTGTTCTATGTTACAGGGAGCAAGTCCCATGATGCAATGTTGATTGTTAATTTTTCATGATGATACATGCTCTTCTACACTCCTATGTATTTATAGGTGCGTAAGATCGAGGCTAACTAATGACATTCTAAAGCATAGGGAGAATTAAAGAATACAATAAATGTGTAATTATCTTCCAAGGTTCCCTTTCATATCTAGGTTATGATGGTGATGGATGCTAATTATAATAGCTAGAAATACAATAAAAAGAAGAAAAAAAAGAAGCCAATCTGATTGCTATCTCATTGTCTTACTCTGCAATTGGAACCAAATTAGGTTTTTAGAAGGGAACCCTCAAGAGTTCCTCTTCTAGCCTACTTGGAGATTGGACCATCTTATTGAATTGGGACACAAGTCAATGTCAAATCTATGTACTTGAGTTAGAACATTTCATATCACTTTCTTTCAAGCTACACAAAGGATGAAGCCTAGAATGCATTATTGAATTGATTACATTTTCTACCTCAATGTGACACACTACTCCGTTCTACTTGATCATGGCAACAAGCATCCACGAGGAAAAGATTCATGTGTGGCCACCCTAAGCGATCAATAGTTTGGTCACCTCGAGCTACTTATATCAAACATTGAAATTGTGCAAGTCGTTGCCTATTGCTTGCAAGCTCATCTCTTCTACAAGACATAAAAATACATTGCAAAAGTTTTCTAAGACTTATTACAATAATTACTCTTTCCCTCTTTTTCCTTCTCATATGTTTCTATTACATTCGACCATGTAGGAGCACTAACAATAGACAAACAGTGTGCATGTGCATTGTGTACTTTAGATTTTGTCATCAACAATTCTAGATAATGGAGGCAAAAGCTACTAGGAATACATGTCCATTTCACCTCTAACATGACTAATGAAGATAGTTGGAATAACCTTCATATATGTTTCTTAAATATGATCTCTTTATGTATTAATCTCTTTCTACTTCGATTGGATTATCAATTATAGGGTTCCCTTTGAAGTCCTTTGTCTAATTTTATGTCGGTTTGTAAATTCTAGAAGAATTTGTATCAGTTATTTGAGCTTGTTTAAGGCATCAAGAAAAATTGTATCCTTTGTAGAATGCATTCTCAACAATGACAAAAGAACGTTATGGAATTTTGCTGTTATTGCATCTAAACATCCTTGATGGGGATTTTACAAAGTTTTTATAGATCAATTGGAACCAAAGTCCTTTAGTGAAATTTTGACAATTAGCCTACCTAGTATTGTTTTTTACATTATAATAGTGACAAGAAAATAAAACCCTCTCCATATGATGCTTGACAAGGAGATAAGGTCTTCTAACTATAATCCATTCCATTTCATTCTTTTCGAATGCCAAAATTATAGTTGTAATCCATTCACTATGCCATTCCCCCATTACTTAATGATTTACCATTTTATATCATCCTCCAAATACATAGATTCTATGATTTGATTGTTGAACTTGAAATGTGTCAAAAGACCCATGTGTTCAATCTAGTTCTCATATTTGTTGATTTTCTCTTTGTATCACTTTTAACTATGGGAAAGATGTCATTTGGGAGCTTTCAAAGCTGAATTTTATCACAAGAAATGAGCAACTTTTTTACGAGCTTTTCAACAAAATTCATTGTTGCGATCATCGAAAGACATCTTGATGTAGATTTGAGAGTATAAGTTTTAGTAGTCCCATTGGTAGCACAATCGATATAAGTGTTAGCAACACCATTGGTAGCCATGCTAGCAGCACAATAAGTATAGTAGTCAATACATCAATCGAGAGGCATATCAATGTTTGAGTGAATAAAAATGTGGCCGTATCACTAAAGTATTTGATAAAATGGTTAGTAAACTAGTTGGTAAAGTTGATGGTAGTATATGGATAGCTATCTCACAAACATATGGGTAGACATGCCAATAGTTTCTCATGTAATCTCATTTATACCATGTGCAATGCGATTCTCCGAAACTCCATATAAAAAGTTCCTTCCTTCACAAGTTGTTGGCAAGAGTGCCCACTCTATCCTCTTGGACTCTCCATGCTCATAGACTACAAATTTATGTAAGTTTCTCACTTTATTTGTTTTAATCATCATGTTCTTTTTATTCTAGTTTAAGCCTTTATAGTGACTGCTCTTCAAATTCATCTTCTCGTTGATGTCCTTCAACTCCTCCAAATCTTCAACTCCTCCAAGTATGATCAAGTCCTTGTCCTTGTGCATCCTTCATTCTAAACACAAAAAAATATGTAGCCTGAACGTTCAAAGGTGTAGAACTTTGTGTGTTCATTCACAGCAAGAGCTCATGAGTTCCTCGAGGTCACGAAAGGAGGTACTCCGCGTGCGCGTACAGGAGAGAGAGAGAGAGAGAGAGAGAGAGAGAGAGAGAGAGAGAGAGAGAGAGAGAGAGAGAGAGATAGAGAGAGAGAGAGAGAGAGAGAGAGATGTAGCTTGGCACTATTTGCTTGATATATATTGTACTATTGCACCATAGTCTCTATGTAGAAATGTGTATCACTGAGCACACAATGATTGAAAAGTTATGCTATTGCATATCGTGCATGCCTCTACATATGTGTGAAAATCTCAATGTGTGCAAGTATAAGCTTTATGCCTTAAGGTAGAGCTCGTAGGAGTGGTGGTGAGCAAGTGTCGATCTAGTGGCTAGATTGTGGGTGGGTTTATAATTTTGTAATTAATATGGAAGTTTTGTAATTACAAAAATTAGAATAGGTTCAGGACGACCCGAAGGGCAAAAGACAAGAAACTTTCACAATAGCTTTAAACATTTTATGGAGGTGTATGTTTCATAGGAATTTTCATTTTCAACTTCAACACGTGAGTCCATTAATCAATAGGTTGGATATTCTTATCTTGATGTGCTTTAATATGCTAACTCCAGTAATGAAGCGATGAAGTGAGTGTGTGTGTGTCTATATTTCCCCTTTTTTGTGTATTAACTTGATAATGCCATTGTTGAGACAAGAAGGAATACACATACAGTTGTGTGTGTGTGTCTATATTTCCCCTTTTTTGTGTATTAACTTGATAATGCCATTGTTGAGACAAGAAGGAAGCGCGCCAAACTTGAGTGCCTCTTGCCAAACCAAACGAAGAGGGGTGGCAACCACCAACTTGAAGGATTTAAAGAACTCATTAGTGAGCCCGTCGGGTCCCGGGCTTTTACCTGAAGGGAGGGCATCAATGACCTCAATGATTTCGGCTTCAGAGATAGAGGCATGAAGCAGAGATTGAAGGTTGAGTGGTATCCTGTGGGGGGGAAACCCTAGATATGGCTGCCATACAGTCCCTTCTATGGTGGGAGAGGGGGTTTGAGGTCCCCAGGAGTCTCGTGAAGTGCCCTTCAATGATCCCAAAATTATCTTCTTCCGTATTGCATACATTGCCATTTGCGTCTAGCAATAAGGGGATCGATTCTCTGTTGTGTTTCCTTTTGAGGATACGGCACATCTCTTTGGTGGGTTTGTCGGCTTTGCCAGCCCACCACTCCTTGAAGAAAATTTGGTGGGAAGAATTTTAGATTCCCTATCATAGCTATATTTATTAGAACCATTGGAAGGGGTTGACGACAAAGTTCCAAACGTCCATTTGGCCACTACCTGAATGGATAAATAATTTTCTCTTGATATGATAACCTATTTTTGCAAAATAATCTTTTGCCTTGTCAATAATGAAGTTATATTTATCAAAAGGAATAAGGTTTGAAGACAAACTCTAACTATCCATAGCAAAGGATTCAACTTGGTATTTGGTTAATTATATTATAAAGATATTATTAGAGCATGTATAAGTTGTCTACCGGCTTATGAAGTTCATGCAATGATTATGAAAGCAATCTAGGAGACATAAAAGCTAGTTATGCTACAATTTTAATTATCAAGAAGATTTTGCAGTTATGTTTATGGTGGCCTACGATGCACAAGGATATTTTCTAGTAGATATGAATTAGGATGGGAGAACCTCTCCCTCACCATCATTTTTATCTCCAACCAACTTTATCGTTGGAACCATTTTAAAAATAGGGCTTATAATCTCTCCTTTGGCCAAGAAAATTGGTTCAAAAAAAATATTCTCACCTCTATAGATTATGCACCTAGATGGGACAAAAGTGTGGGCTCTAAAGCACGATAACACATTGTCAGTAGCTAAGATTTTGATAAAATAACCATTTCAGTCCCTTAGACTACCTCTAGAACTAGTTTCAAGAAGGGGGTCCATTTTATGAATTAGGTAATTAGAGTGCTTACACATCATTATCATATTTGGCACAATTTTGGTTCTTTGTATTCTCGTAGACCAAATAGAGTTGTAGAAAACACCAATTGGAGCACTACTAGGAATCCTTAGTAAATTAGTGTTTGGGCATCTTGAGGATTGAGATTAGTACTTAGGTTGAATGAGGAAATTTTGACTACGGATATATAGAATCTATGGTTTCTACTCCGAGTTCACTAAATATGATATACCCTTACACAAACATACACTTAGCTCTAAATTAACATTCATAACCATACACTTAATCAGATGAAGAGGAGAATGAGATACTACATGTAACGAAAAATAGAACACTTCATAGACAATCAAAATCTACAGTAGTCTACTCAAAATGCATCACAAATGCATTTTCATACAACTCTACTTATTTCGTTCTGTGTGTTGATACACGAAGTGAGAATGATTCTAGTCCAAAGGGAAGTGAGAATAGTTTGACTTCTTGAAAAAATTGTTCCTAATCAAACATCAATCATCATTTAATTTACAAGGATTTTCATAAATTTGAGAATATTAGAAACATATGTTCCATACCGATGGCCTCTTAGCATTGGCATCCATGATGAACTGAACCCACTATAGAATTATATCTTCTTCTACTTCTAGAGAAAGTAAATGACTTCATCAAAAATAGTCTTGAGTTATGCTATGGCGACTGCCACCGTTTCCTTGAAATCATCTTCAAAACTAGATGTAGGGTGATCCTACTATGCTTTCCCAACTTCTTTAGCTACTTTGGATGCCACATAATTAGTTGAAACTAAATCCACAAAATTTTGATTGGCCTTGGCAGCTTCCATCAAGTTGGTTTGCAATAGCTAATTCTACTCTCCTTTCTGGAAAAGTTCCAAACTATGGGCGTTTGACTACTTTTGCCAATCAGATTCATTCTAAAGTTCTTAATTAAACCAAAGTTATTTCTGCTAAAAAATTACAGCTCATTCTTGAATCACCTATTTAGCATTCTATAACTTCTTTTTGACTTCAACAAGATTGTTTTGTAGCTCTCAATTTCAAATTATTGATTAAGATCAAAACTCGAATGTTTAGAGAGTTTTTTTGCTTTTGTAGCTTGTTTACATCTTTCTCTAGAATGGAATTCTCTACCATCATATATTGCTTTTGCTCAAGAGCTTCCTATAATTAAACCTAAAAACTGTGTTGCTTATCCTTACTCTCCTCCAATCTGGTTTCCAAAGATGATCTTGCTCTTTCCATAGCCTACAATTGATCTTCTGAGATATACGCTCTACCTTCTAGGTTGTCTTCTAATTCTTGGACTCAAACTTTTAGTTGTTTGTTTTTCTCCACAGTGTAATGTCTGACCAGTTTGCTCACATTGTTTGGAGCTTCCTTCATTCTCTTCCATCTACAATGAGCATAGTGCAAGCACTCACGGTGTATCTACTAAATAGCTTGTAGAGACCATAAAATCCTTCACATACAACGGATAAATATTGGAGGTGTAGGGTAGAGCAGGAAAATTCAACTTGCCTTGTGCGTTGCTCCATAGATCTTTCACTTGCTCATTAAAGATAGAAAACTCACTAGATCCCTTCCATTGGTGGTCGCATTGTTGCCGATTTGTCAGTTTTTCATGATCATGCACTTTGTGTTGCTCTCTTTTATGTCGTTGCTTTTCCTATCTCTACCTTTCTTCCTATCTAGGGGCTTCTTCTTCTGCCAACCTTC
>CM035436.1:59779342-59856842 GCA_020310875.1 Ceratopteris richardii | reverse complement strand
TTAGAGGCTCGAACTTAAGTTCGAGCCTCTTTGTTCTCTTGCTCATAATACACAACAATCCTAAACTTGATATGATTGGAAAAGCTGAGAGGCTCGAACTTAAGTTCGAGCCTCTTTGTTCTTTTGCTCATATCATGTGATCCAACAATCCTACACTTGATATGGTTGGAAATGCTCAGAGGCTCGAACTTAAGTTCGAGCCTCTTTGTTCTTTTGCTCATATCATGTGATCCAACAATCCTACACTTGATATGGTTGGAAATGCTCGGAGGCTCGAACTTAAGTTCGAGCCTCTCAGCTTTTCCAATCATATCAAGTTTAAGATTGTTGTGTCTTATGTGCAAAAGAACGAAGAGGCTCTAACTTAAGTTCGAGCCTCTGAGCATTCCCAACCATATCAAGTTCAGGATTGTTGGATCACATGATATGAGCAAAAGAACAAAGAGGCTCGAACTTAAGTTCGAGCCTCGCAGCTTTTCCAATCATATCGAGTTTAGGATTGTTGTGTATTATGAGCAAAAGAACAAAGAGGCTCGAACTTAAGTTCGAGCCTCTCAGCTTTTCCAATCATATCGAGTTTAGGATTGTTGTGTCTTATGAGCAAAAGAACAAAGAGGCTCGAACTTAAGTTCGAGCCTCGAAGCTTTTCCAACCATATCAAGTTGAGGATTGTTGGATCACATGATATGAACAGAAGAACAAAGAGTGTTGGATCACATGATATTAACAGAAGAACAAAGAGGCTCGAACTTAAGTTGGAGCCTCTGAGCTTTTCCAGCCATATCATGTTTAGGATTGTTGTGTGTTATGTGTACAAGAACAATCCTGAACTTGATATGGTTGGAAAAGCTGAGAGGCTCGAACTTAAGTTCGAGCCTCTTTGTTCTTTTGCTCATAAGACACAACAATCTTAAACTCGATATGATTGGAAAAGCTGAGAGGCTCGAACTTAAGTTCGAGCCTCTTTGTTCTTTTGCTCATAATACACAACAATCCTAAACCTGATATGATTGGAAAAGCTGAGAGGCTCGAACTTAAGTTCAAGCCTCTTTGTTCTTTTGCTCATATCATGTGATCCAACAATCCTACACTTGATATGGTTGGAAATGCTCAGAGGTTCGAACTTAAGTTGGAGCCTCTTTGTTCTTTTGCTCATATCATGTGATCCAACAATCCTACACTTGATATGGTTGGAAATGCTCGGAGGCTCGAACTTAAGTTCGAGCCTCTTAGCTTTTCCAATCATATCGAGTTTAGGATTGTTGTGTCTTATGAGCAAAAGAACAAAGAGGCTCGAACTTAAGTTCGAGCCTCTAAGCTTTTCCAACCATATCGAGTTTAGGATTGTTGTGTATTATGAGCAAAAGAACAAAGAGGCTCTAACTTAAGTTCGAGCCTCTAAGTTTTTCCAACCATATCAAGTTGAGGATTGTTGGATCACATGATATGAACAGAAGAACAAAGAGTGTTGGATCACATGATATTAACAGAAGAACAAAGAGGCTCGAACTTAAGTTCGAGCCTCTGAGCTTTTCCAGCCATATCAAGTTTAGGATTGTTGTGTGTTATGTGCAAAAGAACAAAGAGGCTCGAACTTAAGTTCGAGCCTCTCAGCTTTTCCAACCATATCAAGTTCAGGATTGTTGTGTTATGTGCAAAAGAACAAAGAGGCTCCAACTTAAGTTCGAGCCTCTGAGCTTTTCCAACCATATCAAGTTCAGGATTGTTGGATCACATGATATGGTTGGAAAAGCTGAGACGCCTTAGGTTCTGAAGCCATGTCAAGTGTAGGATTGTTGTGTCTTATGTGCAAAAGAACAAAGAGGCTCGAACTTAAGTTCGAGCCTCTGAGCATTTCCAACCATATCGAGTGTAGGCTTTTCCAACCATATCATTCTTTGGTCACATGATATGAGCAAAGAGGCTCGAGCTTAAGTTCGAGCCTCTCAGCTTTTCCAACCATATCAAGTTTAGGATTGTTGTGTATTATGAGCAAAAGAACAAAGAGGCTCGAACTTAAGTTCGAGCCTCTCAGCTTTTCCAACCATATCAAGTTCAGGATTGGTGTGTCTTATGTGCAAAAGAACGATGAGGCTCGAACTTAAGTTCGAGCCTCTCAGCTTTTCCAATCATATCAAGTTTAGGATTGTTGTGTCTTATGTGCAAAAGAACAAAGAGGCTCGAACTTAAGTTCGAGCCTCTGAGCTTTTCCAACCATATCAAGTGTAGGATTGTTAGATCACATGATATGAGCAAAAGAACGAAGAGGCTCGAACTTAAGTTCGAGCCTCTCAGCTTTTCCAATCATATCAAGTTTAGGATTGTTGTGTATTATGTGCAAAAGAACAAAGAGGCTCGAACTTAAGTTCGAGCCTCTGAGCTTTTCCAACCATATCAAGTTCAGGATTGTTGGATCACATGATATGAGCCTCAGCTTTTCCAGCCATACCAAGTTAAGTTCGAGCCTCTCAGGTTTTCCAACCATATCAAGTTCAGGATTGTTGTGTGTTATGTGCAAAAGAACAAAGAGGCTCGAACTTAAGTTCGAGCCTCTGAGCTTTTCCAACCATATCAAGTTCAGGATTTGTTGGATCACATGATATGAGCGTCAGCTTCTCCAGCCATACCAAGTTAAGTTCGAGCCGCTCAGCTGTTCCAATCATATCAAGTTTAGGATTGTTGTGTCTTATGTGCAAAAGAACAAAGAGGCTCGAGCTTAAGTTCGAGCCTCTGGGCTTTTCCAACGATATCATTGTTTGGTCACATGATATGAGCCTCAGCTTTTCCAGCCATATCAAGTTTAGGATTGTTGTGTCTCATGTGCAAAAGAACAAAGAGGCTCGAACTTAAGTTCGAGCCTCGGAGTTTTTCCAACCATATCAAGTTTAGGATTGTTTGGTCACATGATATGAGCAAAAGAACAAAGAGGAGTTAGAGCCTCTTAGCTTTTCCAGCCATATCAAGTTTATGATTGTTGTGTGTTATAGGATTGTTGGGTCACATGATATGAGCAAAAGAACAAAGAGGAGTTTGAGCCTCTCAGCTTTTTCCAACCATATCAAGTTCACGATTGTTGGATCACATGATATGAATAGAAGAACAAAGAGGCTTGAACTTAAGTTCGAGCCTCGGAGCTTTTCCAACCATATCAAGTTTAGATTTCTTGTGTCTTATTGCAAAAGAACAAAGAGGATCGAACTTAAGTTCGAGCCTTTAAGCTTTTCCAACCATATCAAGTTTAGGATTGTTGGATCACATGATATGAGCCTCAGCTTTTCCAGCCATGTCAAGTTTAGGATTTTTGTGTCTAATGTGCAAAAGAAGAAAGAGGCTCGAACTTAAGTTCGAGCCTCAAAGCTTAAAATCAAGTCTCTTATCTTTTTCAACTAAGCGAATAGTATTTTTAACTCAAATATATTTCCAAATTTAAACACAATGGGAACGAACTTAAGAGGCTCGAACTTCGTAAATATAAAGTATGATAATTAGAGAGAATAGTATTGATTATAAATTTGATGACTATGAATAAGAAATTTGATGTTAATATATTCATATTGTTTGTTATTATGTTGATGTGATTAAAAAAAAGTTTTTTTGTTTTACTTTCAGGAGCAATGGAAAACACAAATGAATTTCAAAGCAATGTGATCGATAATGTATTTTCATTGGAAAATTTATCAAAAACAAGTGGGATGAAGGTTCCTTCAAATAGGATTAAGGTTCAGAAATCTTTTGATTTGACACACAAGGAAGACATGAAATGGTTTGCTGATACTTATGATCATGAAGGAAACTTCAAAGGAGATGTACATTTATTTATGACAGATGCAGGATCTACATATGGTGATATGGGAAATATTGTTCATGTTAAAGAAGATGTAAATGCACAAGGCACACCATGTTTTACTTGTAAAGTGCTTCCAGATGGTGAGAATATTAATGCGAATAAGTTCTCCTTATCATGGGAGACTTTGTGTTTGGATGATATGAAAGATAGTATCTCAAAGTCTGATCGATCATTAGGTTCAATTGGATCGATCGAATCGATCGAATCAATAGAAGAATTAGTGAAAATTATAAAAGAAGCCAAAAGATTAACACAAAAGTCAAAATCTTTGAAGAGAAGCTCAGATGTATTTGAGAGATCTAAGAAACGAAAGTTGAAAGGTTCTTCAAATAAAGATTTAGGATCATCATCAAAGTCTGTACAAAACGATGAAGGTGTATCAATCCGACATTTAGATAATAGGAGTGAAGAAACAGAGGATACAGTAGTGCAGCCACAAGAAAATAAAATGATGGATTTACTACTTCAAAAACAAGAATACTATGCTTTTGGTTCTGATGCAGTGTTTAATGTTGATGTAAAAAGATGTTTTCCAGCACCATCGAATTATGTATATCGGAAATTAAACAGAGATTGGGTGCGTACATTAATGAATGATTTTGTCTTGGCTCCGAAAGAGAATGAAGTTCTTGCAGTTGTTATGCCTATTGATCCAAGTGTGAGAATACCTCTAAAAACTTTATCTCATGATGATATTGATAAAGTTGAGTATTGGATAATATCTGGACAACATTCAATTAGTGCAGCGAAAACTTTACAAACTGTTAATTCTCCGATGGTGACATTACAGTTACGACAACAATTTAGATATAGAAAAGCAAAAATTATAGTAAATTGTCCTCCAAAAATTTCAAGGGAGATATCTAAAGAGGCTAATTTGATGGTGGCAAAGTCATTACAGAAGGAACCATTTGTGGATCAACTTTTACAAGCTAGATCTCAATGGAAAGCCAATGGATGTCCATCCAAACCTCCTCCAGGTGTTAATCAGAGTAAAAGAGAATTTATATCATGGCAGGTATGTTTATATTCTTTGTATTTTTTGTGTTTTAGTTACTATATATTATTATTTTTTAAAACTTGTATTTATTTAAAATATATGTTTTTTTTCAGAATTTTGTAGAGACTACAGAGCAAACTTTACAAAAAGGATTTATAAAGAATGATTTGCATCTTCTTTTATGTAATGATGAGGAATGGAAGAATTGGATATCAATAATGCGTTTGTATAGTCAAGGGGCACTACTTAATACAAAGGGTGAAGTGTCAAATAACAAAAGAGATTCAACAAAAGATGTTATATCGACATCCGCAAAGATGGTAGCAATGAAAGGTGGTCAATTGAAGCAGGCACCAGGGACGGTTATATTAGGTCCGACATTGTTCAGATGTATTGCAGGTTTGGACAATAAAGAAATTTTAGAACTTCAAAAGGCAATTTTAGAGAAGAAAATTTTGTTAAAAAAGGCAAAATCATTGAAGCACATGGTTGACATGGAAGAAATGGCATGGAGATTAAAGACAGATCGTGTCTTGAAAAATGCTATAATTGCATTTTTTATTGATTTAACAACAGAGGTTTTGACTTGGGAAAAGCTCTATGAGAAATACAATATCACAGATGTACAATATGAAAAAATTAAAAGTTACAGTGAAACATTTGTGAAAGACTCATTAAACAGGGCAAAGAAGTCTCCTCCTTTACCAAAGGCCGCCATAACTTTGTTGAGTCATTTGTATAGAGTTGCAATGGGAATAAAGACCACAACAAATGTTATTCCATGGTCAATCTATGGATTTGGTTTCGATTTGAACAAGGTGGAAAGTTGTTGTGCAGAGCAAGTTCTTCCATTCAATATTGTTTTCTTAAGGTTTGATTCAGAACTGTACAGTTTACATAGTCGGGAATGCATTTCAGCAACATTCTTTTCCAGATTGATTTTTGCACTCAACGCGATGAACTCCGAGACAGAATATGTTCTAGTATCTTTTATTGATTTCCTCTATGTCCATATGCTTGTAGAAGGAGTTCAACATACAGCTACAAAAATGACTTTCAAAATTGGAGCCACTCAGAGTAGTAATCCTTCCATCAAAGGAGAGATGGATTTTGCAATAGTGCTTATGTACATTAGCAAAGAAGATAATTATCAGATGATTGATAGAATAGATCAAGAAAATCTAAATATTTTTGCTCATAAAGGTCTGGATGGATTCATAGAAAAAAATTTCATTGATGATTTCATTAATAGTTTTGCTCGTGAAGACAGCTATGTTGTAGAGTTGTATTGTCGAGGAGTTGTTCTTCAAAGAAGTTTATCTAAGAAACGCAGATGTTTTGGTATATGTTTAGATGTTGAAGAAAAACAATTAGAATCAATTTGCTCTTCAGTTTTTGAGAATGACCCTGCTTTGCATCAATGGTGTGATATCAGTAATCAAGATACAGATATCAGGAATCAAGATACAGATAATACAAATGTGTTCGAGAATGTTGATGCTGAGATTGATGTACAACCTAGTGGAGAAGAATCAGAAAGTAATCAGGATGATACAGAAACCGATGAACATATTGTTACAATGGATGAAGATACTGCAGGTACTTCAAATGTATGAGGAAAAAAAGAAGGTTGAGAAAATATTGATTCCATGTAATGTAATAAATACCATAATTTTCAAAGTATATTTTTCTTTATATGCTAGTGATGATTGCATTTCTTGAACAATAGATTTTTATTTTGAACATATTACCTTGTTGAGTAAAGTGATGTGAATCGATTATATTTAAATCTTTTTATCTATTGTTAATATCATATGTTTGTGAGTTAAAGTTCGACATCTCTTGTCTATTCGAGTAATTTAAAAATTAGATGCATAAATTCACATGTTATAATTTTTAAATTGATATGCATGATTTATGACTCCTTTGTTTGAAAAAATCTGAAACATATTGTTTTTAAAATTATGATGCATTTGATTAAATACAATTTTGAAATGTATGGTTAAGATGCAAATATTGAACTGTGCAGTTTTTAAAATCGAAAGCTTATTGTTTGACATAGATGCACAGTGAAATTAATTATAAGTGTTTAGATAGAGAAATTAATAGATAGATTTTTATCATAAAGAGAAATTAATTGAGAAAATAAGTATTGATATGTTTGCATATTGTATTGATTATTATACATCTTTTGGATTTCTTTTTATTATAGATGTTAACAAAAATAAACATTTCATAAGTGATGATGGTATTGGAAAGCTTATTGGCCACTTTGAGGATGAAATGAGTACTCTACATGAGCAAAGCTCTTTTCAAACATCAGATAAGCTATCTAATGTTATGGAGAAACGACATGCTAGGCCTTTTTGGATTTTACCAGGTATATTGTGTAATATTATGATTATTTTATTCATATTATAACTCATTTATTGTAGATATATCAATAAGTTATCTTAAAGCACTCTTTTTAGTTATTGTGTATAATAAACCTCATTGTTTGATATATGCAGATAATATCTATCATCTTCATATAAGCAACAATTTTCTCCTTCTCGATCTAAATGCCCTTTTGTTCAAAAAAGATATAAGATGGAACATATCAAAGAAAGATTATGTAAAAAATCATTCAAATATTGATGACAAAAGATATTCTTTTCTTATGGTGAGGAGCCAAGAAGATTATTATATGGATCACATTGAAGAAATATATAAACCAGATCAACTTATCATTAATGCTAGTTTCTTCAAAGGTTCTATCCCAATAGAAAATTGCAGCGACATTACCTCTTATCAGGCAAGACATGATCGTTCAGTACCAAGTGATCTTCTATCCTATATTTTGAGCTTCATCCAAAGAGATGATATTTTGCTCAATCGAATCCGACAACCACATATCATCAAAGAACATCTTATATTTCCTATGTTTCAACTTGCAATGGAGAATTCATCTTCTATGTTAGAACATGATATCTTGAGTGAATCAAATGATCATTCAAATAACTTGAGAGTATCTTCTTTTGATGACTATGAAGTACATAATAATAGTGAGAAAAATGTAGATGTTCCATTGATTTGCAACGAAATTGAAAAGGAACATACAACAATAGCATCGACAAAGCTAGAGGTTCCATTGAATTGCAAGGAAATCGAAAAGGGAGATCTAGCAACAATAGCTTCAACATTTGGTGTTCCACTTTTAAATAAAGAGCAGCTAAAACTGTTACAAATGTGCTACAAAAATAAAAGCATGAGAGAAAATCATGCAATAGTGTATTCTACAAGATTGGGCTATCGACAAAGTCGTTTCATAAGCGGAGTTGCAGCAAAAGCATACATAAAAAGGTTACAAAAGGCATACCTTAATTTAATAGGTAAAGAAATTTGTCATACAATATTTATGTTTTTCTTTAATATCTACAGACAAATATTTATAAAATTTTTCTTTTGCAGGATAAAGAAAAACGTTGACGGCAAGGTGGATTATTAAATTTTCTCAAGATCTTTTGATTGGTTTGAAGATAACCCATTTTTTTAATGTTAGTTTCCTTGTTTCATGAAAGATTGTTTTTCTTCACAAATAAACACACATACACATACATACATATATATATATATATACACGCATATATATGTGCACACACACACACATATGATAACCCATTTTTTTAATGTTAGTTTCCTTCTTTCATGAAAGATTGTTTTTCTTCACAAATAAATACACACACACACATATATATGAAGTTTTTTCTAGGCTTAGTCTACTTTTAATTATATTGATTATAAGAAAAACTATAAAAGGAAATTGGAATCCCCATGAATATAAAATCATGCATTCAAATCAATTTTCCTACATTTTCTTATGTATTATCAATTTTAATTTACTATAAGTTTTAAATATTGAGAGAAATGATAATGGCTTAATTAAACATATCTTTAGTTACTGTGATTATGAAGTAATATAGAATGTAAAACAATTGATTTTTATATAAATCTAATTAACTTCAATTTTATTTTGCAGAACAAAATGCTGATTTGCATATGAACTACAAAGAAAACCCAAGCTTGGCATTGATGTCTTGCTGGTCTTCACACATATATGAATCTTCATCAAGAAAGCAAGGATTTTCTTCATTCCCAAGAGATGAAAGAAGGGTATTGATACTGGAAATGAATGGCATTTTGCTCAAGACAATTGACAAGGAAAGGGGTGATCTATTACTTGAATCTTTGCAAAACCATATGAATTTTATTGAAGAGAACACAAGAATTGCGCATTACATTCGCAAGGATGCATTATATTTCTTGGATTTTTGTATGGATCTTTTTGAAGTGTGGATTTGGACCACAGAAAGAGTGTTGATAGCTCAAAGAACACTTGCAGTATGTTTTCCAAAACACCATCAAAGATTTCATATTATAGCAGGTCAGAGTGCATGCCAAAAAACTGATATCCGTATCGGATATAAGTTTGTGCATCATAAAAACTTGGACACAATTTGGAAAATTTTTCCAGATTTGGATGGAAATAATACCATTATTTTTGATGATACATTATATCATGTGATTTGGAATATGAAAGGCACTTATGTAATTCTACCGAAGCTGTGGAGGCAATCATCGGAGGAGTTGGAAAACTTTTTATCCAAAACAATGATTCCATGGCTTTATGGATGGATTTGCTCAAAGAACAGACGTTCTTATACATGTAATACAATTGTAAATCAGAAACCTTGTGATAGAGAAACATATTATGTACTTGAACAATATATTAAGAAACGATATCAATGATTTTAAAATATTTGAACATCATGTATTTTATTGGTGTTTTTAAACACCACATATTTTTGGGACTGTTCAACCAAGTGAAAAATTATTGAAAGCCTAAATTGTATATATTTGAGTAATTACTGAATTCAATTGTTTTTCAAAGCCCTAAGTTAGTATGATAGATTTATTATAAAACTATATGAAACAATCTATAGTATTGACATAATTTTCATATCATTCACCTAAATGAACAATTATTAGTATGTCAAATTGCATATTATTAAGTATTGTTAAATTAGATCTAAATTCATGTGGTTGCTTTTTTTTTTAAATGGAGGTTCAGTAGAGGCCTACTCCTCCAGGATTTAACTTTGAATTTGCAACTGTATAAGGAAGGGCATAGTATCCGTGGGACCCACCTTATCCCACAAGATACAACTTTCCATGTTAAACATGTCCCTTACATGTGATGATGGGGGTTGAACCCCCCGTCCCCGCCTCAAGAGTCGAGAGGCCCAACCACCCGAACAAGTGACCCCCAATTTGAATATATTTATTGTTTATATTAAATTGTAAGCTCTAAATTCGTATTAGTATAGATTTGTTATACAATTAAATTGAAATCAATTTATTGATTTTTATAACATCATATTTTGGGATATTTACTTTAATATGAGCATTTATTGATATATCAAATAATTAACCTATTATTATTGAATTGGATAACAATAGACTTCATATAAAAAAAAATTCAAGGTTGAATGCTTTTCTTTGTTTATTCATACTCCTTGGTGTTTTTTTAAATAAGCTCATCAACTAATATTATTTTTTATCTATTGAAAGCTTAAAACATTTTAACAAAAAGAAGATGTATTCATGAATTGATCTTTGTAAGAAGAATATAACATAGAAATTATAAGTTAATTCCATCACTTGGTATTATAAATGGGACTTGAATAATTCCCAAATTTCGTGAATAGGCCTTATATGACCACTACCAAAACCTCATAAAACTACAATTAGTAACATGTTTACCTACATAGTGAATCATTGACTCCACTGTATATAATCACTTACCCAAAGCCAACTAGGCTTGTAGAGCACCTATGAACAACTATCATACATCTCCTATGGCAAAGGAGGGTAAGTCTTCCACTTGCATTGCCAAACAGACCCCAACATCTAGGTTTCTCTGATTTAAGAAAACCTCACCAACGAGCCTCTTTACCAAATATAAGAGGCTTTATGCAAAAACGTAACCGCTATATCAATGACCACATGGATGTACATAAGTAGTATCCACAGAAGCGTACATAGTGTGTATGTGCTCAATATATGTAGCAAAATCACACTGAAAAGTTGAATTCACTCCTCAAACACTAGTCAACAACACTTGCAAGTGTCTGTCAACTCTGTTCCTTAGGCTCAAAAACCTGCATAGACTTGTCATGGGTGCTCCCACCACAACTTAAACCTTTCAAGAAATCGGCAGAAAAAAGAGCCCTAGAAGATGAACTTTTGTTGTCAAAGAAGTACAAAGAACACTGAAAATAAGGAATTCACTAGATTCGAAGTAGAACTTCCAAAGATCCCGACATCATCCATTTTTGCTTGCAACAAGATGTATTCTAACACCTTTTTCTCACGTCATGTTTGCCCAAGTGAGGTAGTGCAGCCAAATGAACAGATAGAAATACATCACGCATTAATCTAAACCATCTATTGAACATAGCATAGCTATTGAACGTACCAATTGCAAAGGAACAAAAACGACAACCTAAGAAAAAAAAATATATTTGTCAAGTAGAAACCTAAAAAAAAAATCTAGCAATGCAGAAAAATACAAGCTCGAATTAAACTTTCAACTGCATCAAGATCTCTAAGTTCAACTTTATCATTTATTATCTTAACAATTTGTAAACGTAAGCAAGGTGTGTTGATGAACTACATCAAATATCTTAACAATTTGCAAAAGTAAGCAAGGTGTGTTGATGATGTACCTCAAAAAGCATCATTTATAAATAGCTTGAGGATGGAGACAAACCATAGCGGCCTATAAGGGTTCTCTCTCTCTCTCTCTCTCTCGCTCTCTCTCTCTCTCTCTCTCTCTATATATATATATATATATATATATATATATATATATATATATATATATATATATATATATATATATATATATATATTATTTTTTTTTTTACGGACAACGATTCCTTATAAATCGCAAAGAATATATTCCAATGTTTGTGAAATTGTTCAAAGGAAACACTCCCAAAGTATGTTGGGTACTTGTCCTAGAAACACATTTTGAAAGATAAATGTTCTGCGAAAAACATTGTTGCATATTTGATGATGTGGAACGTTATTTTTGGGAGGAGTTTTAGGGAAATTGATTTTTGTGGCTCAAAGTTCAAAAAGATAGGCTAGAAAATGTTACTTTCAAAATATGCTGAAAAGAATGGGTCATTCTCTTAGGAATATGCTCATGAAGCTCTATTTTTTAAGGCCCCGATTTTGAGGAGAATCGATGTGACAATGTTGGAAATTAATAGGTCCCTTACTTTGAGGTGATATGAAGTCTAGAGGAGGCCATAGATGGATAGTTAAGAAGGTTTCTTCTAAGCCATTCGATTTTGGATTGATCCTATGTGAGCAGCAACCAAAACCAAGGGCTAGAAACAAGAGTAAATTTCTTACTTGGGCAAGGGTTTATCTTATGTGGGCCATTGGATTTGTGTGTGTTGTTGTAACCTCTACTTGGTAATGACATCGCATCAGTAGTTTACACACATATATGAAACGTGGATGAAGTTGATTGGTTGAAAATGATTCTCTTGTTAAACATTTAAGTCAGTGTTTAAAAAACTCTCTTCAAAAAACGTAAAGTAAAATTGCAATAACACATAGACCTTATTTTTAAGAGATCCTAATGGAAGTACTCTTGTGATCCAAGGGAATACTGTGTAGATACAATGGTGACTGGTACATACAAGGCCTTGCATGATCATTTCATGAAGCTCAAAGAAGAGGTTGAGCTTCTGAGGGTTTTCGGGGCAAAAGAATGAACCACCTACTTAGACATGAATATTGCCATCTCAACGCAGAAAATATTCCCTATGAGTGATTCCATTGGTCTTACATCTTCCCCTTGGAGAAAATTATTCGAGTATCACATGGCTGCAAGAATTTAGATGGTAAGAAAGCTGGAGAGAGGGAAGAGAATCAAAATAACATGTATAATGGACTAAGAATAAGAAGTATCTGTACATAGAGAAAACTACTTTTTTGATATGTGTATGTGTCACGGTGAGGTTTTCCTCTCTATGTGAGTGAAAATGATGAAATTTAAAAAATGCATGTCTTGGGGTAAGGAAATTTACAAGTTTGATGATATGGCACTTTACGTTTGGAGTAAGTTTGAAAAAAGAACTATTTTAAGTAATTTTATAAAGAAATCCATATAAAAAAGTAACTTCTCACATGTATATTAAGAAGTGGGCACTTTCTAGTAAGCAATAACTAAATATGTGACTTTTCAAAAAGGAATTCATTTTTTATTCAAAAGATGGACGGATTTGCTGATGTGTTAAGAGGAATCACTCTCTCTTTCTTTTATAGAAGAGAGAGATGACCCTACTTGGGCCTCAAAAAAAGCGTAGTCCAACCTATTAGAAAGTGCTCTTTAAAATGCACTTTGCTCCCTCAAGCAAGAACAAGATTAGGCTTACACCCTTAAAACTAGGAATCCTTACAAGACCCATGCATGGTTTTAGGACCATAAACTTTATTTTTTAGGAGGAGTTTTAGGACCATGAACTTTGTGTCTCAAAATTCAAAAAGATAAAGCTCCAAAATGTTGCTTTTGAAATATACTCAAAAGAATAGGCCATTCTCGTAGGCATATGCTCATTAAGCTGTGTTTTGTAAGGCCCCCATTTTGAGGAGAATCCATGTGACAATGCTAGAAATCAATAGGTCCCTTACTTTGAGGTGAGATGAAGTCCAATGCAGGCCGTAGATAGATAGTTAGGAAGTTTTTTTTAAGCCATTGGATTTGGAATTTGATCCTATGTGAGTATCAACCAGAATGAAGACCTAAAAATAAGAGTAGCTTTCTCAAATGGGGAAGAGTTTATGTGATGTGGGGCATTGGATTTGTGTGTGTGTGTGTTGTGGTAATGTCTCCATGGTAGTGGCATTGCACCCGTAGTACACACACGCACACACATGAAAAGTGGATGAAGTTGATTGGATGAAAATGCGTCTCTTCTTAAAAAGTAAACTAAATGTATAAATTTATTAGGATGCACAAAATTGATGATGTGGCACTTTACACTTTTTTGGAATTTCAAAACGTAGCACTTTTATGAAATCAATCTTTAAAAGAGCTCGAATGAAGAATCATTTGCAATACTAATTGAGAATAAGACTTACCAAAGAAGGAAGTGTGAAGGTAATTACTCTTGAAGCCCCTGAACTATGTAGCAAATAAGTGTTTTTTTTAGGAAAGTCGGCATGAGCTTACTCTTCCAAACTTTAGTTAATTGAATTTATAGTTGTACAGGTGAACGCGCCCAACACCCATGGGACCCCTCATATCTTATAAAGCCAGGCTATTTATAGATTACTAGAGAATGTTACAAAGAGGGTTGATAACTCTCTCATCGCCCTCATGTGGGGCTCACTTGGTTTTGATCTTGGTGCTCTCTAGGAAGAACACTTTATGATGTCTGAAGGGCACGGGCTTATTAAAGTTGGAAATTCTTTTGCTTAAAAGGAAAAGAGATTTTCCAATTGAACATTCTTTAGGAGGGCTTCCAAAGTTGACTATACACCTCTCTTTCCATATTTTTCACACAGTCCTTGCTCTTAGAGCATTCCACAATACTAACAAATAGCCGATTGCTTCACCCAACAAAGCTTGCCTCTAGTTGAGTTGTCCTTGTAACAACATAATTCTCTTAAGGGCCTGCTAGACCGTATTGATTTGGGGCACAAATACAAGAGGTTTCCCGAGTCCTCCAAGCCATGAAGGCATCATTGCACCATGGGGGACCCCACAAATTGCATTAGTTGCTACATTGGTTGTGATTCCATGGTGTAGGATTGGCCACATAACCACACATGTTTTTATCTCGATGAGGGGGTGCCAAAAGGGATTGGAACTTAAAGTCCCACCTTGAGCAAAACCAATCCAGACAGCACTTCCTATTGAGTGTGATATGAAATTACACATACCTCTTTAATCTCAATTTTTTTTTCTCAAAGCTATTGCCATTATTCCACCTCACACCCACAAGGTTAGAAGACATAGAACTCTTTATATAACTCTTAATCGAGATAGAACTCTTAATAAGTGTTTTTCCTTGCATATAAATATAATGTGTTTTTCCTTGCATATAAATATAATGTGTTTTTCCTTGCATATAAATATAATTGTATAATGCACTAAGAAGAGAATCAAAATAACATGTATAATGGACTAAGAAGTATATTTACATAGAGAAAACTACTTTTTTAATATGTGTATGGGTCAAGGTGAGTGTTTCCATTCTATGTGAGTGAAAATGATGAAAATGTGAAAATGCATTTTTTGAGGTAATCAAAGTTACAAGTTTGCTGATATGACACTTTAGTTCTGGAGGGAGTCTAAAAAAGAACTATTTTGAGTGATTTATTAAAAAATCCATATAAAAAAGTAGCTTCTAACATGTATATTAAGAAATGGGCCCTTTCTAGTAAGCAAAAACTAAATATTTGACTTTTCAAGAAAAAACGTCATTCAATTATTCACAAAGATGGATGGATTTGATGATGTGTAAAGTGGAATGACTCCTCTTTCTTCAAAGAAGAGAGAGAGGACCATACTAGGAGCTAAAAAAAAGCCTAGTCCAACCTGTCAAAAAGTACTCTATTAAATGCACTTGCTCCCTCAATCAAGAACAAGATTAGAGTTAGTCCCTTAACATTAGGAATCCTTACAAGGCCTATGCATGATTCATTTCTTCCCCTAATGGGAACTTTATTTTTGGGAGGAGTTTTAAGACCATGAACTTTGTGGGTAAAAAATCAAAACGATAAAGCTCCAAAATCTTACTTTTGAAATATACTCAAAAGAATGGGTCATTCTCATAGGCATATGCTCATGAAGCTCTATTTTGTAAGGCCCCCGTTTTGAGGAGAGTCCATGTGACCATGCTACAAATGAATAGGTCCCTTAGTGTGAGGTGAGATGAACTCTAGAGGAGTCCGTAGATGGATAGTTAGGAAGGTTTTTTCTAAACCATTGGATTTGGAATTTGATCCAATGTGAGCACCAACCAAAGTCAAAGGCTAGAAACAAGAGTAACTTTCTTAGTTGGGGAAGGGTTTATCTGATCTGGGCCATTGGATTTGTGTGTGTGTGTGTGTTGTGATAAGCTCTCCATGGTAGTGGCATTGCACCAGTAGTACACACACATGAAACGTGGATGAAGTTGATTGGATGAAAATGAGTCTCTTCTTAAAAAGTAAAATAAATGTTTAAATTCATGAGGATGCACAAACTTGATGATGTGGCATTTTACACTTTTTTGGAATTTCAAAATGTAGCACTTTTATGAAATAAATGTTTAATAGAGTTCGAATGATAGAACTCTTAATTTTCGGCAGTTGCATAAAGTTTGGCGTCTTTCTTCGAAGTGTGAAAAGAATGTGCTTCGTGCGTCCTCTCAACTTATAAATAAAACTAACTGTGCAGTTTATGTCATTCAATCAGTACTACCAACAACACGCAGACCCTGTTTCCGAGAGAGCGCGAAGGATCCAAGGGAATACTGCGCAGATACAATCGCGACTAGTACATACGAGACCTCGCACGACCGTTTGATGAAGCTCAGAGAAGAACTCGAGCTTCTGAGGGCTTTCGGGGCTGAGAATGAGGACGAAGAAGACCGGGAAATCAAGGATTCGCTATTGCTGATAGAGGAAGTGATGGTAAATTCTTGTTGCGAAGACGTTTGCAAGCTTCTAGAGACCAGAAAGATTGGAAGACCGGTTAATCAGCTCACAAAACACCCAGCCACCTGCGTAAGCCAAATCTCGAAGAAGCTGGTGAGCTCATGGAAGGGACTTTATTTATCGAACCTAAAGAAAACCAGAAGCAGCTCACGTGAAGTGGTGGAACCGAAGCAACCAAATGTGACAGTACATCATCATCAGCAAACGCCACCCGGAAAAACCGAGAAAAGCTTCAGAGATACCAGCAGCACAAGATAAGGCATTCACTCTGGCGCCGTTACCAGCAGAAGAAGATAAGAAGAAGATGCATATTGCTTTGGATCCGCGAGTCGGGCGCCAATCGTCTTCTTCTTCAACACTGTCGAGGGAAGACGTTGGAATGAAAAGTGAGCACCATCTGCAGAAAAGATCATTGGGCACGAGTGATCCCGAAAGGGCAGTTGTAGGTCATGAACACAAGATGGCGGAGTCGAAACGAAAGCTTTGCATGGGCTATGCAAAAGAGCGCGATCTAAAACGACAGCGCTCCCACTGTCGTCACCTTCCAAGATTTGATTGACGGCTTGCAAACATTCGTGACTGGCTGGGTCACCGCATGCAGCCTTTTCCGGCGTATGGCTGGCTGTCTGTCTGGTTGGAAACATACTTACAATACATCCATTTGAACTGTTTAATATCACTAAAGATTTGTACTATTACTCAAACTTCAATTCCTTTTGCTTCAAAGCTGTCTCAATGGCAGTGAACAAATTTTCCTGAACACCAGAGACAACCACTGTATTCATGTACTTTTCAAACACCTCCAATTGGTTATCATCCATTGATTGATGTCCACACAAACATTGTCTATGAAATACAGCTTGACAAATGATTGTATTGTTTATGAAGTACAGCTTGTCAAATGATTGTGTGAATTATCTGTGATCTCTAGGAGGTCTGGTATGAAGTACAGCTTGTCAAATGATTGTATTGTTTATGAAGTACAGCTTGTCAACTGATTGCTTGAACTATCTGTGATACCTAAGAGGTCTGATATGAAGTACGGCTTCTCAAATGATTGTATTGTTTATGGAATACAGCTTGTCACATAAATGTGTGAATTATCTGTGATACCTAGGAGGTCTAGCATGTGTGTGTGTGTGCGCGCGTGTGAGAGAGAGGCTCTAGGATCTCCCATAAGCTTCTTCTTGTCGTGAGCATGCCATTTTTGAATAGTCTAAGTACTAACTGGAATACAAGTCCATTCACTCAATCAAGAATTGCTGCCTCTACATTTCTTTCATCCCATGAAAGTTGCTCTTTAGTAGCTGGGGACGACATGCTCAACACCACATGCTTTGGTGGCACTTTGAGCAACTTGAGAGCAGCACGCAGTGCTTCATGTATGCCCAATACATAACACACACAAAAACATCATGGGAGAGGCTGTTCGCTTACATTTGATTTAGATACATCCTTAGCATTTGAGATTACAGCAAGATGTATTCAAACTCGTTGCCTAATGTACACCTTTGGCAATCCCTTTGTAACGTGTGATTTGAAAGCCAAAGAGACAGAGAGAGAGGGAGAGGATGATTGAGGCTACGAACAAGTGAATCAAAGCACGCTGGATGAAGGTAGGAAATGCAACAACCTAATGAGAGCCCTACAAGTACCAAAAATTTCCTTAAAATAAGGCATTCTTATGTGAAAGCCCATCTTTATAAGTATGTTGAAGAGCCATTTCATATTATTTATCTCATACTTTTAATATCTCATTTGTGTCCTTGTACAACACCCAAAGAAGGAGCAAACTTGAGGATCTCTTCTA
The DNA here is from genome assembly GCA_020310875.1 of Ceratopteris richardii. Taxonomy (NCBI): domain Eukaryota; kingdom Viridiplantae; phylum Streptophyta; class Polypodiopsida; order Polypodiales; family Pteridaceae; genus Ceratopteris; species Ceratopteris richardii. The sequence continues at coordinate 59,838,419 of CM035436.1, read as the reverse complement.
TTCACCACAAACTCCTAGACACCAGTATTTTATGAAGCAGTTACATGACCTATGGATGGAGGAAGGTATTGTTAGGCCAGAAGTGTGATTCATTGTAAAAACACATAATTTCGCTAAACCATTTCGGTGAAGGGTTTAATTGTTTGAAGAGTCTTATACATTAAAGCCTCGCACGATTGAGAGTCTGGCATGATGAGTCAGCATGGATTCGGTCCCTCTCGGAGGATCACTTGTTGATAGATTTAGAGTAAATTTTTGTTCTATGTGGATTGTTATTGTTGTTGTCATTGTTATAGTTTGGTTAATATTTAGTTGTAATTTTGGTTATTGTTAATTCAATAATCACTAGGCTAATCCGAGGGAAGTTGATAAGTTATTCAAAGTTCGTATCATATGAGTGATGTTTTGATAGTGGTACTTGTGTTCTGTATTGCGTGGTGATTCATAGTTGTTTGTTTGGTATACTAATGATCATCTCTATAATTATATGTAACAGATATGTTCATACGTTCATTGAAATGGGTCAACAAAATTATGTGCTATACAATTAATCACACCGCTGGCCTAAAAGTATCCAACACTACTTATCTAGAATTGAGGATTTATTGGATCGATCTATAAACATAGATATGACTCTTCATGATCAGGAGCTTTTACCTTTCCATCACTCACATTGTTTTGAATTTAAGAAAACTACAAAAGTTTTTTCTGTAAGAAACAACATCTAGTATAAACCTAGTTTTTCAAGTGTCCATGCAAGACATAGGCCTCCCTACTAAGATTAAAGACAAAGGTAGCAAATGGAAGGATAAAGATAAGAATATGGATAATTCCTCAAATTTTAGTTCTAGCTCCAATAGTTACAAAGGTAAGAACTCTTATTCCACTAAAGATTCTAAGGAATCTAAGAGCTCTATATCTAATGTGAAAAATATCTTTAAGAAAGGGAACAAAATTTATTGTGAGATACTTGGTCACTATATTGAGGAGTGTGGATTTCGATTTGAAAATCAATTAAGGAAATGTAATACATGAAAAGTCTAATCATAGTGATTATAAGAATAAGCTTGAATATATCAATATGATAAGTGAATTTGAACAAGACCTTGTTTGTAGTGAAGTAGAGGAGATTTGGACTCAAAACCTCTCTGGTAGGAATGTGATGGGGTGACCACTTGCCTCAAAAGCCATGGTTGAAGATTATTTCCTAATCCTCCCTCTTAGAGTTTAGTTCAACCATCTCCTACCTATCAAGGCTATGATTCAACCATCTCATACCTATAACTTTATTACATTCTTCCCCCCCTTAGTTAATCATTGTCCATAATGATCTACTCATGTATCCTTGTAGACTAAGTGATCAATTTCTAAAATCCCTTGGTACCTTGAATTGACCTCCTCCACCTCCCATAGTTTCTTGAACCTTGTTGGCAACCTTGGTGTCTTGAACCTTGTTCTAAATGTTTGTACATTCAACCTTGTTCTCACCCATGTTCGATATCTTAAACCCTCAATCAAGTGCCACCCAGGGTTTTGAAAGTACTTCACACCTCCAAGTTAGCTCACAAGAATCTGAGAGCCCATTTCGAGAGCTTTCCAATGGTATCTTATAATGTGAGTCCGATCTATGGATTGAGAGATACACCAAAATCTCTATTGGATAGAGTTCTTAAAGCGTCGGCTTCTACCTTAGTACCCTTTCACATGATAGAGTTCCCAAGTGTCTTTCTTAGAGGTCATTGGGTCAATCTACCTTGCCTAAACCTACTTCTAGGCTCTAATATGAGTGTAATGAGTTATAGGAGATTTGAACTCACAACCTCTCGGGTAGGGATCAAGGCAAAAAATAAGGGTGAATGTTAGATCAATGGAAATTTTACAAGGGAAGGAATACTTAATAATAGATTTGTCTATGGTTTTATTTTAAGGTGAAAAAGTAGCCCAATGTACTATTCTCTATAAAGAAACATATGTAGCAAGCTCACCCTGAATTGTACACTCATGTTCAGGGCTTCGAGTGTATGTTCACCTTCTATCAACATCGTTTCTTGGATTAGATCTCTATTTTGACCCTATTGATGGAAATGATGTAAAATTACCTTCTCGCGCATGCGAAGGTGCAAAAAAGATGGAGCAAGAAGGGCGAGAAAAAATTGAACCCGAGCTCTATATCACGTTGTGTTTTCTCTATGTTTGCCTATTGAATTGTTCCCTTATAGTTATATAGTTTGCATGTTGCAGTGAATCAATCGTTCTTGAGTTTGTTTCTTCCAGGTCGACTCTGGAAAGATGAAATGAATGTCTTGGTGTTAGAAGAGAGATTTAAAGTTTGGGATTGATTATAAAATGGAGGTTTCTCTTCATGCTAAAAGAGAATGTTTATTCTAAAGACACTTCCTCCACCATGAAAGACATTATTATGGGTGAAAAGGAAGAAATTGAAAGGCTTAGCAGCTTATATGGGGACAAAACTCTCTAAGAGTGCTCATGTTCTGCGATAGAAACTCATCCATGTCAAATTCCCAAAGAGCATGCCATCCAAAGAATACTTCATGAGTAGCCAAAAACTAGACTTTTCATTCTCCACCATGTGGATTGCTTGTATATATCTTCATTTCGAGCCAAAAGATAAAAGAAATTGTGGGATGAATGAACTATGTTAGTCCACAATAATCTCAATGAGGTTCGTGAATCTCCTCTAATGTTTCCCTATATCTCAGTGAATGTCTGCTACAACTCTTCCCCTATTACAACATCATGAAATAATTCATTATGTCTCCTGTCATTTGTTGTAATTCCTCAACCTTCCTTGATGCAATTTTCACCTTATTCAGAAGGAGTAATTGTGAGCAAATAACAGTTAATCCTCCAATCATTTTAGCTTTTACACTTCAAGAGAGATAAACAGTTGTTTGTTGATTCAAGCACTTGTAATTCCTTGAAAACAAGCACCAATATTTTCCCTCCATCACAAGAATATGCATATGTAAACCCTACATCATTGCTTTTCTTTGTTCTATATACTATGAGTCACAACAGAGAGAGTTGCATAAGTTCTTGATGCCATGTAAGTGCAACCTTTCTTTCCTTCTCTTCTTGTTTTTCGAGAATTTTCACCTTGTAATATTTTCTACAATCCAAGCTTTGTCTATCTATTGACACCTTTTGTTGTAGCTCCATATATCTATCTTCTTCTGCTCTTCCAGCTTCGCTCATAAAGAATCAATTCATGTGAAGAAAATGGATTCAAATCTAACCATCTACTGTATTCAAATATGTTGAGTTCTTCAAACACAAGATCATACAATATAAAGAAAATAATAGAAGGGATTTTTTCAAGATCAAACTTGCCCATGTCTGATTCTCGATCATTAAGGATTCATCGATTTCATTCCAAGAGCTCCTCTTTGAATTGGTTACTAATCTTCCTCTTGATTACTTGATAATCTTAATGGGGCTCTTTCATGAACTATCCAACTAATCTTATATCTTCTCATTATATTAATATTCTTTGTCACAACAAGAAAAACTGACCATGATTTGACCTTCAAAAGATGGGTATTTGAAGTACATAAACTTGCAATCCCCAAATCAATGTTTGGAAAAGATGAAGCGTTGCTTACCCATAATAATTCCAACTATGTCTCGTCTCTACATGAGGTTATTTCTTCATGAATGAAGAAGCCTCCTTAGTACACTTCCTTTGTGTGAAAAATGAGTCCTCATATTATCTTCCGTTTTTCCACTATTCTAGTGTAAAGTCTTGTCTTTTGTGCCTAATTCCTCATCTTCAAAAGAAAAAGCAAGGCAAAGAACCTCCTCATGAATTGCATGCGCATCAAAACTAAAACCACTCTATGAGATGATCAAACCTTCTCCAAAACTATACGAGATCTATTTCTTGTAGCAATAAAAAAACTTAACTCCCAAAGAGAGATGCACTTTTAAAATTTGGACATTCAAAAACTCGTCACATGAAAACGGACTGAAACTATGTGGCACACATGCAGTGAGGAAAGGATCAATCGAATGGCTAATCTAGAAGAATTGTAGTAGAAGAGTTTAACCATACTACTATGGAGTAAACAATAGATAGCATAGGAGCTAGAAAGGTGATGGCAACCAAGAGTGGGAGATGGAAACTAATGAAGAGGCCAAAACCCTGAGAGGGGCTTTTTCATGAGATTAGACAAAAACAAGTCATGCGGCTAGAGGATTAGGACTCAAGCAATTGGAGTTAGCATTGAGACCTAGAAATGGAGATGAGCACACTCATGCTAAAATGGAACAAATGAGAGATAGATATTGGGCAAAAAGGAAAGGAGGCTTTGGGTGAGTAGATGCATCTAGTAGGGCACGGAAGTGGTTGCATAATTATTGATGTCTTCTAAGTGAGTTGACACTTCATCACACATATTTGGAAGAGAAACCTGAATATAAATGGTGCATTTTCAAACCTTGCAAAAGGATGTGTTGTCTTTCCATCATTTGTTCTCACTTAAAACCATGAATATGCAAATATTGGGCTATTTTCTGCATTATCACTTGCATTTTGGGATCAGGATGATCCGTATGAAATGGATGATGATCATTACATTTTACCTAGAGGAAATGTGAGGTTAATGTCTGTGCGTGTTGAATGAGTTCTCATATTGCATGGAAAGTAGATACGTATAATTCATTGTAGTGCTAGTAGAGTGGAGGTTGTAACTACTAACCAAGTTTTTGAAGGTGATATGACACTTTATATAGTACCATTGACTATTTTCAAGCACAATATCATTAGTAGTTCTGGCACATCCTTCTATTGGAAGGTTTCAAAGTCACTCGTTGGAATTTTGTAATCGGGAGAATGTGCTGGATGGTTCCCTTTATTTTGACATTGAGGCTACAAAACGCATGGACAATATGAGATGCTTTCTTATGAACTCAACTCTAAAAACCAAGAAAAGGGATTTTAAAAAGGTGCAAAACTTTATGATGATATTAGTGTGCGGGCATGACCAAAGAAGAAGGATGCAACAATATACACTTTGAGTGTTATGTTGCCCTTTATGAAGAATGTTTTTCATTCTATGGAAGAATATATGGTGCTGAACATAATAATTTCAAATCTAATCCAAAATATGTCAATCCTTTGAAGCATATATTAAAAAAAGGGATAGCAGCATCATTACTTACATAGATAGGAAAACAAGTGAAAGAACTTGGAGAAGCTTGTAGAAGGTAGACAAGTGAGTTCTGAAGTGACGAAGTTTAGTTCAGCCAACCGGCATAAGACGAGCCCTTCAACTTATGGAGACTCAAATATACCTTATAGGCATGTGATAAGTGCAATAAAATGTACTCTATACTTTGGAGCATTAACAAGAAAGGCTCAATACAAGACAGATAGGTTTACACATTGATGAGCTCAAAAAATTTACTACCTTTGAATGAGACAATCAACTTCAAATGCTCATTGCAGCCAACATGATTAGAATTGGAAAAACTCATTTCAAAGGTGTCATACACATAGGATCTAGTGCATATAATGCACAAGAGTACAAGAAATAAGCAAAATATGCTTCTGGTATAAACTTGTTACTCAATAGTGGTACCTCCTATTTTTCAAGAATGTGTAGAGGTAGACCCCGAGATAGAAAAACTGAGAGTTCTCCCAATATACTAAACCAAATGCTTTGAAGATTAATACAAATACAAATAAACTATAAACTAATACCTTTCCAATGAGTGCCATTCAATATGGAGCTCTATAGAGATAGAAATAGCCTCTACAAGATTATTGTTGCTGAAGAAGATGATGTGGAAAAATGAATGAGCAACACAATGATGGCCACAAAGAGTATGTATATTGCTTCCATGTAATGTACAAGTGATTTGAAGCCTTTACATAGACTCTTGACGTGCTTCACTACTTCTACAAGTGGATTTTGAATCCAAATGAAGGTGGGATTAGTTGTTGGAGGAAATCAATTCACTTTCCTACAATCTAGGAAAAGTGGAGATCTATTTTGATCTACTTTTAGGTGATTAATTTATTCTTTGATTGTTGCAAGTCAATCATCTCCAATTCATGGAATTTTAGCTCTCTTTTTCTCCTTTTACATTTGTAAGGCTCTAGGCTTCTAGAATGATAAATGATCCATAAAAAAGCTTTTTAAAAAAATACAATAAATGAGTATAGGTAAAAGAATGCTTCAATAGATATTTTGGCATAATCTAGCTGATAGCTTTTTGGTATAGATCAAATCCACCTCAGGCATGGTGTACGCTTGATTTTCCAATAGATACCCCTCAAGCTAAAGTATGCTTGATTCTTCATTCTCTAATAGGTTGAATACCTTCCATTGATTTAAATCTGCAAAGCTTTATTCCATCAAGTGCCTTTGTCATCATATCTACCACTTTCTTTTTCGTTGGAACAAAAGAAATCTCAATCTTATTTTCCATGAGCTTCTCCTTGATGAGGTGGTAATTAACCTCTATTTGTTTCATTCTTGCATGCAAAATAGGGTTTTTTTCTAGATACATGGAACTTACATTATCTCCAAATATGTGAGGTTTGGAGCTAAGAAGTCCCAAATCTGTATAGAATGCTTTTAACCATATTTCCTCTTGAGTTGCTATGGTCAAATGTCTGTACTCTCCTTCATTTGAGGATAAAAAAATTGTTGGTTGATTTTTGGAACTCCATGAAACTAGCTTTGAACCTACAAATACTAAGTAACTAGAGTAACTTCTTATATCATCCTTAGCTCCTGCCAAATCTGCACCTGAATAGATTTTGATATCCAAATCTAAAGAGTAAACATAGAATATACCTTCATTGATTGTACCTTTGAGATACTTAAGTAATCTCTTAGCTACATCCATGTGTGATCTTCTAGGTTACTGCATGAATTGACTAAGCACTCCCACATTATATGAGATGTTTGCCCTTGTATGAGTAGCATTTATCAACATACCTACCAAATTTTCTCACCTCCATAGACACGAAGTTTATGATTCATCTCCAAAAGTGTACCTACAAGCTTTGTGTTCTCCATACTAAACTTTAGAAGTAGACGTTGACTGTATCTTCTCTAAGTTAGATACATCCCTTCATTTGTATACATCACTTGCATACCTAGGAAATATGTGAGCTCACCTCAGTCAAAGATTTTGAACTCCTCTTGCATGTGTCTCTTGATCCTTTGAATGCCATTCATATCATCACATGTCACAATAATATCATTCACATATATACATAGATAGATAACCTCATTGTGATCCCTTTTGATGAATAGAGAACAATCATAGTTGCTAGATTTGAATCCTTGATCTTGAAGGTATGTAACAAACTTGTAATTCCAAGCTCTAGGAGCTTGTTTCAATCCATACAATGCTTTCTTAAGTCTACAAACATAAGATGCATGATTGGGGGTTTCAAAACTTGAAGGTTGTGGCATGTATACCTCTTCACCTATCCAACCATTTAGTCATGCATTTTTTACATCAAGTTAGAGAAGTCTCGACTTTCTTGCAGTAGCTACACTTATCAATGTTCTGATTGTAGTGATCTTTGCAACTAGTGAGAATGTTTCCTCATACTCTATACCATGCGTTTGTGAGCATCCTTTGGCAATTTATCTTGCCTTGTACCTAAAAATTGATCCATTTGAGTTTCTTTTAACTTTGTATATCAATCTACAACCAATTAACTTTTGATTGGATGACAGTGGGACCAAATCCCATGTGTTCATCTATAAAAAGCTAAATATATGTCCTAAAGGTCCATCCAATTAATACAGATTTGAAAGTGGACACCGTTTGGTAACTTATGTGTATGGCCAAAGATCTTAAGACTAGAATTAAGGATAAGTTCATGTGCTCTCTTAAACAAGTGACCCACTTAGCCTAGTGGTTAAGTCTCAAAATTGTGAAGGAGGAGGTCTTGGGTTCAAACCGAATGGGGAGCATGGGGAGAGTGTTTTGTTGGTGCAGACCAATCAACAATTGAAGTTTTGGAACACAAAGAATGGAGACAAGATCAATTCTTGAAGCATAGAAGATGGTTACATTCAGAGGTTGAAAGAAATGTACACATATGTACATTAGTTCAGATATAGGTCACTTATACTTTTGATTAGTCATAAGCTTGTACATATTTGCCTATAAATACTATGGAAAATATCGGGGCAAGTATGAGAGAGCATGAGAATAGAGAAATGAGAACTTGTAAGAGTCATTAGACACATGAGAAGTTAGTTGAATTCTCTCTCATCATTCAGTTGTAAACTCCTTCAGAAATGACAGAATTTTTTTGCCCGATGTTTCTGAGTTTTCCCCTTATGTGTTAGATCTTTTATGAAATGCTTTTGTACAAGTCTAATTCTATAGGTGAGTGACCTCTGTACAAATTTTCAGCTTTCAATTGTGATCAGGCTCAGAGAATTATGTGTAGGAACATTTGTATGTGAAGAAGTGTTCACTCGTTCCTGAAACAGGCGCAAAATTTGAAGTCAATGATTTGATCATTTCTCACTCCATAGTTTAAATTTTTGTGCAAGTAAGCACTTAATCTCTAAGTTGGAAGGTAAGCTACTCATGACTAAAAGCATTTGCTTAAACGAGTTCTATTCTTGGAGAACCATGTCTTAGAAGTTTTAGGTGTCCAAATCGACTTCTCAGAAGCACAGTTTTAGACATAGGTGACTTGTCAAGTTGATTTCTCAAGTTATACTCAATCTTTTGGAGTGATTTGACTTGGAGGAGGTGCGCAATCTTTAGATGACACTTTGTGCAAAGTTTCATAAAAAACTTTACACATTTACTCAGTCAATGAGAAAGATATATGCAGCAGACTTTCTAGGAATCATCTTCTTCACAGATTTTTCAAAATCTTTGTAATTGATCATTAATCTTATAAATTGGTGAAGGTTTTGACTTACTCTTGATATAGAGGTGTTCTAATTTCAAGAGTAGGTTGTTCTTTTGGAGATTAACACTCTCCATCAATGGTATCAGAGCAGGTTGCATCAAAATTGAAGAAAGGAGGATCCCGACTGTTGCAGCTACAAAGAATTTGATATCTGAAGATTCAAAAGGTGAAAGCTTGAGACGGAGATCATACAACACCAAGGAAGACAAAAGGAGTGTCATTTGAAGTAAAGGTAACTTTATACTTCATAAAGGTTGACGAATTCAATATACAGGTGAAGGAAGGATGGGAGATTCTCTTCAGATAGAGAAATTGGATAGAGAAAACTATCCTGCATGGTCAATGAGGATGGAAGCTCATCTAATGAGCAAAGATTTGATAGCTTACATTAGAGGTGAAGAAGAAAAGCCACAATTCAGAGATCCTAGTGTTCCAACTAGGGAGGAATGATCAGATTTGAAGAATTGGATGAAAAGAGATGCTCAAGCTACAAGCATTATCTATATGGCAGTCAATGACTACTTGCTACCTCACATTAGAGGTCTTGAAAGTGCAAGTGATATTTGGAATGCTTTGGAAGAGCATTTCCAAAACACCACAAAGTCAAGGAAGGCATCTTTGTGGGCAGAATTTACTACTTTCAAGAAGAAGGCCTCTAAATCCATTTCGGATTATGTAACAAGGATGAAAGACATTGCAGATGCATTAGGAGCTGTTGATGAAGACATTAAGGAGGATAAATTGGTAAGGCAAATTCTCACAGGTTTGAGAGGTGATGACAAATCGAAGCCATTCATTTTGTCTACAGAATTATCACTTGATCATTTCACTCCTGATTTAAATCAGTTGCTAGGTCATATGCTAACCTTTGAGCAGGATGTCAAAGGAGATGGTGACAAAAGTACAGGTCATGCAATGTACTCAAAGGACAAGAAGAAAGCTAACAAAGGAAAGCAACAATCAGGTGAAGATGAAGGCACAACTAGTCAAGCCAACTTCCTAAGAGGAAGAGGTGGTGGCAAAGGTAGAGGAAGAGGCAGGAACAATAAAGATGGAGTCAAAGCTTGCTGGATTTGTGGTAAGACAAATCACTTAGCTAATGATTGTTGGCATAATACTCAGAGTAATGGTGGATATAATCAGAACTATAACTCAAGAGGAAGAGGTGGCAGAAATCAAAGAGGTAATTTCAGAGGTAGAGGTAGTAGGGGTTACTTTGGAAGAAATGCAGGTAGAGGATTCCAAAGTCAACAATATAACAATACCTACTACAATTATGCTTCACATTAGAAGGAGGATTCAACATTGATAATAAACGCAACTTGTGAAAGGCAGAGTGAAGATCAAAGAGTCTTCTACATTGACTCAGGGTGTAGCAATCACCTGAGTGGTAACATAGCATTGATGACTGATTTGGAGAATAAGGTATCTAATCATGTTGTTCAAACAGGTGACAATACAAAGCACAATGTGAAGTCAATTGGTTCAGTGAAGGCCAAGGGTGGTAGCACCCTCTTGAGTAAAGTCTTGTATGTTCCTACAATTCCTAAGAATCTAATAAGTGTAGGACAAATTGTTGAAAAAGGTTATGAAGTCAGGTTCACTAATGAAGGAGTGTTTGTGGAAGACCCTTGCAATGGGTATAAACAAATTGTTTCAGGGAAGAAAGAAGGAAGATTGTTCACATTGAAGATCCAAGGTAATGTTGGTCATGCCTTGTTCACTTATGGAGGACATAAGATCTCTGAGTTGGATCTTTGGCACAAGAGGCTTGGACATTTTAATGAAAGAGGTATTAAAGACATGATTAACAATGGTTCGGTGCTTGGATTGCCTAATGTTGCAGGTCAACATATGACATACAGATGTGAGGCATGTCAATTAGGTAAGGCTCATAAGCAATCTTATTCTAAGCATGGTTTTATGTATTCAGAGAAGCTTGAGTTGGTACACACAGATGTGTGGGGACCATCAAAGGATTTCATTATAAATGGATCAAGGTACTATGTGATTTATGTTGATGATGCTACTAGATGGATCACTATCTATGTGATCACATATAAGTCAGAGGTATTCAATACATTCAAACATTATCATGTGTATGCAGAGAGAATTACAGGTCATAAATTGAAGAGACTAAGGTCAGATGGAGGGGGAGACTATTTCTCTAATGAGTTCAATGATTACTTGTGGAATGCAGGTATAAAAAGGGAAATCACTTGCAGGTACTCACCTCAACAAAATGGTGTAGCAGAAAGGAGGAATATAATTCTTGTGGAGTTTGCAAGATCCATGATGAAGGAGAAAAATTGCCCTAATTATTTGTGGGCTGAGGCTGTAAATACAGCTACTTATTTGGTAAATAGGTTACCGTGTAAAGCCTTGCAGGGTATGACACCATATGAGGCATGATGGGGTAAGTGACCTACCTTAGATCATTGCAAAGTATTTGGGTGTTTGGCATATGCATATGTGCCATCACAATTAACGCACAAATTGGAACCTAAAGCTAAAAAGTATGTGTTCATTGGTTATGATGACAAGCAGATGGGGTATAGGTTGTGGAGTCCATCCACAAAGCAATTCATTGTGTCTAAGGATGTTACATTTGATGAGCAAGGTACTTGGTATGCAGGTACTATCAATATTAATACAGATGATGAAGAAATTGTGAGTCAAAAGAAAGGTAAATCGAAGGTTCAGATATTTGATGAACAAGAGAATAATGAAGTGCAGGTTGAAGTTGAAGAAATGCCAAGATTTGATCCTAAGTGTGATAAACCAGAAACCTCAAGGAGTGGAGAACTCAGAAGGTCATCAAGACACAAGTGGAAACCTACAAGGTAAAGCTATGATACTTTTTTTTTGGCTACCAAAGATTATGCTTATATGATAAAGGCAGATGAAGACCCTTCTACATTTGAAGAGGCAAAAGGCAAGGAAAATTGGGAGAAAGCTATGCAGGAAGAATATGATGCATTAATGGAGAATCAGACTTGGGAATTAGTTCCTAAACCAAATAGCCAGAAGATCATTGGATGCAAGTGGGTCTATAAGACAAAGAGATTTGCAGATGGAAGTGTGTCTAGGTACAAAGCTAGACCTGTTGTGAAAGGGTTTGCTCAAACATATGGTATTGATTATGATGAGACTTATAGTCATGTGGCAAAGATGACAACCATCAAGACACTCATAGCAATTGCTGCATGTAAAGGTTGGAAATTGTGTCAATTAGATGTGAAGAATGCTTTTTTGAATGTTTACATTTCATATGATGTTTTCATGGAGCAACCTCAAGGATTCAGAGATGGAAGATATCCAGATCATGTGTGTAAGCTCAAGAGAGCTTTATATGGCTTGAAGCAGGCCCCAAGGGCATGGAACTATAGACTTGTAAAGTTCTTGAAAGAACTTGGATTTCAAGTATCAAAAGCAGATAGTAGCTTGCTTGTCAAAGCAAGTGATGATGGGTTTATTTACATGTGCATATATGTTGATGATATAATTCTTACAGGTACAGATGAGAAAGGCATTCAAAGCCTAAAGAAGCAAATGGAGAAAGAGTTCAAAATCAGTGATTTGGGAGATTTGTCATACTTCTTGGGCATGGAGATTTCATACACTCAACATGCAGTGTATGTGACCCAAGAAAGGTATTTGAAAAACTTGTTAATCAAGTTTAAAATGAATGATTGCAGGGTAGAACCTACTCCAATGGAGGTGAATCACAAATTGAGCAGATATGGAGGTGAAGAGTTCAAGGACATGAAACAATATCAGAGTTTGGTTGGTAGTCTTATCATGCTACATTAACTAGGCCTGATTTATCATAACTAGGCCTGTTTTGTCTCAATTCATGCATTTTCCTAGAAAAGAACATTGGATTGCAGGTCAAAGAGTATTGAGGTACATTAAGGGTACACTCAAAGAAGGTTTGTATTATGGTTTTACATCAGATACAAATATCAAAATATATAGTGATGCAAGCAACATACAGTTGCTTTGTCATCTACAAAAGCAGAGTACAAAGGCATGGTTGAAGCTACAAAGGAAGTGATATGGCTTAAGACTCTCATGAAGAGTTTTGATACTATACAGAGCATACCTATCATTTATGGAGATAACATGAGTTCATTGTATCTAGCTGCTAATCCTATTTTTCATGCCAGGACCAAACACATTGACATTCAGTATCACTTTCTAAGAGAGAAGGTGATGGATAAAGAGATTGAAGTTATACATACTTCAACAAAAGATCAGATAGCTCATATGCTTACTAAAAGCTTGGATGGACCAAAGCTACAGAAGTTCAAAGACATGGCAGGCATAAAGAAGATAAGAGAAACCTCAATTGATGATTGAGGGGGAGCTGTTGGTGCAGACCAATCAACAATTGAAGTTTTGGAAGACAAAGCATGGAGACAAGATCAATTCTTGAAGCATAGAAGATGGTTACATTCAGAGGTTGAAAGAAATGTACACATATGTACATTAGTTCAGATATAGGTCACTTATACTTTTGATTAGTCATAAGCTTGTACATATTTGCCTATAAATACTATGGAAAATGTCGGGGCAAGTATGAGAGAGCATGAGAATAGAGAAATGAGAACTTGTAAGAGTCATTAGACACATGAGAAGTTAGTTGAATTCTCTCTCATCATTCAGTTGTAAACTCCTTCAGAAATGACAGAATTTGTGCGCCCAATGTTTCTGAGTTTTCCCCTTATGTGTTAGATCTTTTATGAAATGCTTTTGTACAAGTCTAATTCTATAGGTGACTGACTTCTATACAAATTTTCAGCTTTCAATTGTGATCAGGCTCAGAGAATTATGTGTAGGAACATTTGTATGTGAAGAAGTGTTCACTGGTTCTTGAAACAGGCGCAAAATTTGAAGTCAATGATTTGATCATTTCTCACTCCACAGTTTAAAGTTTTGTGCAAGTAAGCACTTAATCTCTAAGTTGGAAGGTAAGCTACTCATGACTAAAAGCATTTGCTTAAACAGGTTCTATTCTTGGAGAACCATGTCTTAGAAGTTTTAGGTGTCCAAATCGACTTCTCAGAAGCACAGTTTTAGACATAGGTGACTTGTCAAGTTGATTTCTCAAGTTATACTCAATCTTTTAGAGTGATTTGACTTGGAGGAGATGGGCAATCTTTAGCCGACCCTTTGTGCAAAGTTTCATGAAAAACTTTACACATTTACTCAGTCAATGAGAAAGATATATGTAGTAGACTTTCTGGGAATCATCTTCTTCACAGATTTTTCAAAATCTTTGTAATTGATCATTAATCTTTTAAATTGGTGAATTTTTACTTTATGATTGCATATCATTTTAGCGTGTTTGTATCTCCTGTGATGAGCAATTCAAGTGTGTTTTTCTCTCATTTGCTAAGGGATTCGTGTGCCTCTATCTCTGTCTCCCGTGTTCTTGCCTTAAAGGTGCTAAAAATTATATTATCCTTAAAGTTTTGGAATGCATGCTACTTTTCAGAGCGCCCAACAGTAGTCGATCCTCTCACATCCACATCAAGCATCAGCGGACATAGCCACACTGTTATGTTGGTCGTATGCACAAAACTATCAGATGTGTTTTCTATCTCGATTGTAGAAGGGAAAACATTGGTGCAGATATATGCGGGTGTCAAACTGAGGATTTTAGTCTAGAGATAGAGATGTGCTATGCAAAAGCCACTAATACGTTGGGTCTCACTCCCATGGAATGGCAAACTTTAACCTCAAATCTCGCTGAGAAGCACAAGCAATAGAAAAGGACACTGGAGGGCTTTGTTTCCGTGTTGTAGCATGGAAAGGTCAAACTCCCAACTTCTCCATTGATCCACAAATGCCCTAATGAATAAAGTACAGGCCAATGGGCTCATTAGAAGATTGGCCATAGTTGCTCTAATTCGAATGGTTGGAGTTTGAGGTCTATAGAAGTGCACTTTTAGCACAAGGAAGAAGAAGAATCTTGGAACACAACACGAAACGAAACAAATTACCAAGTGAATGTACAAAGATGAGTCACACATTAGGGTTATAGGTGTATATACAAGCTCGGGAAAAAAAATGAAAGATCCCAATTAGCTACCTGCCACTCTCCTCCCAACCTTAAATAGCCCTTGCCCTTGGCACCTCTAGAATCTTCTCTAAGGTCCAAACACTCCTCATATGGCCACTCTGAGGAGATGGAATAACCTCGAAGATCCGTGCTAGAGCCTTGGCTCCCCCGAGCTCTGGTCCTTGACCCGGCTAGGGTCCTCGACCAAATGCAGGTAGAGCATTGGTAGACCATGGAGGTCTAAATAAATCTAACACTCTCTCCCCCTTCTAGAGATCACTGTCCTCAGTGATCAAGGAAGGAAAGTGTTTGCGAATCAGAGCTTCTGATTCCCAAGTAGCATTTGTGAGTGGACGGCTATTCCATGCTACTAAATACTCTGGTATGGAGCGATTTCTCAACTTCCGCTCCCTCTTATCAAGAACCTGAAATGGAACATCTAGCTGAGATGCTCTATTTTCTATAGCAACTAAACCATCTACACAATTCTCATCTCGAGAAATGTATGGTCTCAACTTGCTAACATGGAAAACGGGGTGAACTTTACAATTTTCTAGCAATTGCAATTTATATGCGACATCACTAATCTTCTTTATTATTGTCCAAGGTCCACAAAATCTAGGGGATAACTTGGGTTTCTGACCCACTGTCAATGATGAACCAAATGGGACTTGTAAAAACACATGATCTCCCTCTTGAAATGTTCGTGGTGTTCGATGTCGATCTACAAATGTTTTCATCCTTTCAGCAGCTTGCGGAGATTGAACTGAGCTATTTTTAAGTTAGCTTGCATATCTGTCAAAAACTGTGAAGCACTCGGAGATTTCCTAGGTAATCCAATGGTAGCTGGACTATGTGGAATAAATCCATAGATGACCTCAAAAGGTGCAAGCCTAGTAGTCTTGTGCTTCCAACTATTATAAGAAAATTCAACTAATGGGAGAAAACTATCCCAATCTCTTAGCTTTTCTGAAACATATGCCCGTAGCATATCTTCGAGTATCTGATTAACTCTTTCGGTCTGACCGTCTCTCTGTGGATGCTCTCCACTACTCATCTTAAGTTGAACTTGAAGCTTATTAAACACTGTTTCCAAAAATTTCCTATAAACCTCGGATCCCTGTCTGAAACTATAGATCTAGGTAGACCATGTAGTCTAAAAATATTCTGAACAAATAGTTCCGCAACTTGTGGAGCCTCCACTGATTCCTTTGTAGGAATAAAGTGTTCCATTTTGCTCAGATGATCAACCACTACAAGAATAGCATTCTTCTGTCGTGGTGTTCTAGGTAAACCCATTATGAAGTCCATGGAAATACTATCCCAACAATACTGTGGTATCTCCAATGGCTGTAGCAGACCTGGAGAACTAATTATCTCTGCTTTATTCACCTAACATTTAAAACACTGACTTACATAATTGTTTACATCTCTGACCATCTTTGGCCACCAAAAGGTACGTCTGATCAATCGCAAAGTTTTCTCAATACCAGGATGTCCTGCACAAGGTACATCATGGTTCTCGAAAATAACCTCTTTTCTAAACTTCCCTTCTTTGGAATAAGGCACACAAATCTTCCCCTTTCTTTTGAGCAAACCTTGCTCCACTTGAAAATTTGAGAATGCTTGATCTTTATTATTTTGTGATAACTTGCTGATTATAGACTGATAATAATCATCTTCAATCTGCGAATCTTTGATCTCTTGGATCAAATCACTATCAAGAAGTGTGAAGCTAATCTGATGAAAATACGAGATAATGCATCTGCAACTGTACTCATTTTTCCTTTTCTATATAGAATTTCCATATGTAATTCTTGCATCAACTCAGCCCATCTAGCCTCTCTCCCCCAAAGATCAGGTTGGGAACCGAAAATACTTCAATGTGTGATGATCTGTATACACTTTAAAAGTTGCACCATATAGATAGTGTCTTCAAATCTTCAAAGCATGAACTATTGCATATAATTCTTGTTCATGGACAGGCTAGTTTCTCTGAGCTGGAGAAATTTTCTTACTTTCAAAAGCTATTGATCTGCCATCTTGAATCAAAACTGCACCAACTGCGATGCCACTAGCATCGGTTTCTATTTCAAAAGGCTTTTGGGGATCTACCACCAATAAAATTGGGGCACTTGAAACTGCTTGTTTCATTGTGTCAAAAGCTTTCTGTTGTGCACTAGTCCATACAAACTTCTGATTATTCTGTAACAAATCCGTCAATGGCGCAGCTATGTGTGAATAGCTGGCAATGAATTTCCTATAGAAGCCTGATAATCCTAAGAATGATTGCAACTGGCGCTCATTCTGAGGAATCGGCCAACCAAGGATCACAGAAACTTTCCGTGGATCCATTCTAATTCCATCTGCTGAAATTATATGTCCTAAGTACTCAACCTCAGATAAACATAGCTGTGTCTTCTCTAGATTGACGTACAAAGTATTGTCATCCAACATTTGAAATACTATACACAAATGATATTCATGTTCTTCCAAACTTTTACTATAAACCAACAGATCATCTACAAAATCAACCACAAACTGACCAATAAAAGGACGAAAAATATCATTCATGAGCATCATAAAAGTAGCTGGTGCATTAGTTAAACCAAAAGGCATTACAAGATACTCATAATGACCAAATCTAGTATGAAAAGCTGTTTTATGTACATCATCGTCCTTGAATCTTATTCGATGGTAACCACTTTTTAAGTCTATTTTACTATATACAATAGCACCTCCTAGTGCATCCAAAATATCATCAATGCGAGGCATCGGATATCTCTGTTTTATTGTAACTTTATTTAATGCTCTAAAGTCTATATACATCCTAAAAGATCCATCCTTTTTGCGAACCAAAAGCACTGGGGCTGCAAAAGATGAATAACTGGATCTGATAACTCCTTTGTCAAGATACTCCTCGAGAGTATGACGTACTTGTGCCTCCTCTTGCAGACTCATTCGATACGGCTGTCTGGCCGGTGGATGAGCTCTTGGTACTAGCTCAATCGTATGCTCCACTTTTCTCCGAGGCAGAAGACCTGAAGGTAACTCTGAAAGAAACAAGTGGTGGAATTCAGTTTTCATTCTAGAAGCTAGCAGAGCCTCTAGACTAGTTTGAATCTGTAAATTTAACAACTATTTATGCTCAAAATATAAGAAATACAAATACTTACACTCTGCTTTTACCATCGCAGAGGTAGATGCTCGTCTGTACACCTTGATGTTCGGCTCTCCACGGATGATAATGCGGCGACCATTATGATTGAACTGATATATGTGGGTCTGACAATCAATAGTTGGCTTCTTACTTGCATGCCACTATTATATTTAAGACGGGTTGTTTATCTTTAGATGGAGGATCCATCTCAGTGTCTATAGCTAGAAGATCAAAATTTGAAGGAGATGATGGAGTGGATGACGAGGACTGTTGCCTCTCCACCACCATCGCTGCAGATATCTTCTTTTTCTTCTTAGGACACATCTTGTAAGGATGCTAACATAGGCATTCATAACAAAGACCCTCACGGCGAGCCTTTTCTTTCTGTTGCTGAGTCAAAGTGGATCTCTAAAAAGCTCTATCGGCCATGGATGCGCTTACTTTCCTCTTCCCACGACTCAAAGTCTGAATGACGTTCATCTGTCTGTTAGATACTAGAACTGAAACTATAGGCTTCTTGAATCTTATCCAAGTATTCTTTTGTCCAGAAGGCTGCAATCAAGAGCGTCGCCCATCCTCCAACACCAAAGCAAGTTCTACTGCCTCATTTAGGGTGTGGCAGCGCTCCTTGCGCACAAGTGGACGCAACGTCTCCCTAAGCCCAAGAACAAATTTATGCACCCGAAGAAAATCATGCACCTGATCTGGAATCTTCAACAAGATTTCCCTATATTTGTCTGCATACTCTTGCACTGAAAGTTGTCTCTGCTGTAGGAAAAACCATGCACCTAGAGCCCTAGTACGCTCATCTGGAGGAACAAAATTATTATAAAATATAACTTTAAAATCTGCCCAAGTGGCCGGTTCTATCTTATCTTGCTCTATTTTCCTCCACCACCGATGAGCAACATCCATCAAACTATAAGTGGCATGCTGTATTTTCTGTTTTTCATCCTCAATATTACAAAGTCGAAAACATTGTTCCCACTTACTTATCCATTGCTCCACCGCATGTGCCGTCCTGGCACTAACTTGTCCGTGGTACTTCGGTGGGTTTAAATCTTTCACTTGCCATCTAACGTCTCTACTAGAAGAAGCCCCCACATCTGTCAATGGTATTTGTGAACTAGATGGTTCAACAGATGGAACTTCCACCTACATAGGTGTGTCGATGGGTGGGACCTCTGGTTTGTTAATTGCTTGGAGGATCTTCTGAAGGGTATCCTCCATGCCTCTAACTTTAGCATTGAGATTCCTAATCTCCGTAGTATAAGGTCGCTCAATCTTGACCTCTTCCATGGGAGTTACAACCTCATCGGGATTCATTCTAAAAAGAAAAACATAGGACAACTAATAAGTCATGTGAATGCAAAGAGGTAATACCAAACTAATGATATTCCTAATTGATAGATCGCTCGTGTAAAACATGAATTAAAAGATGTACCATCGATACTCTCTCAATCCCATACATTGATCACACCACAAAACCCAAGTCCTATACAAGTCTATATGATGACAATACAAGCAATGGAAAATTCCTAGAATACATCCGGCGATAAGCACCAAGTATAGGCTATACAAACTAATACATTTTCAAAAATGCTACTAAATGATCCTATACAAACTATCAATCTATTACATGCTAAATCCAAGGGATTTTTCTCTAAAAGTTACAATTTAAAGTCTTTGATTACTTCCTCTAACTTCTTATTTCAAAAAGTGCAATACCTGCAAAAAGATCAGAACATTAGAAATACTTAAATATATACAAAAATAATAATTTTTGACATACATATAGCCCTAGAAGTTAGCTTTCATATCCAAGTGAAATCTAATGAATTGGAGCTATGGTCATGAATTATGACCAAAACTCTGCAAACCTATACCTATGTATAGGAGGTCCTGGAAGTGAGACATAGCTCCCAAGATCCACTAAGTAGACCTATCAAATGAACTGCAAATTCAGTGAGATTTGGGTCATTGGAAAGCTTATCTAAGAACCTATTTGTACATTAAGTGTCACTTGAATATCACTCTCCAACTAAGAGAAACGAGGAAAATAGTGTCTGCAATACCTACACAATTTCACTACTCAAAAATTAGACTAGAGGGAAGATTATAATCATAGACTCCCCAAATGAATTCCAAAGGACTTCAAATTTGGTGAGAACTACGATGACATAGCTACCAAAAATATCCAAAAGAGTTTTGCTTGATTGGACATTCGATGAAAGCAAAATGGCATAATGATTAGACCTTTGCGCACTTCTCTGGCGAGTCCTCGTGAGAGGGACGAGAGAGCTAAAATAGCCTTTACACTCCTCAAAACTTACTCAAATCATATGAAATTTATATATATCTATTGCAACACTATATACCAGCACATATCCAAATTTCATATCATTTGGACAAGTGATGTGAGAGAAGCACCCAAGTTTCTGCACACCTGCAACAAATTGCTAGAGAGAAATCCCTGCACAATGACCAGAGAGAATTTCAATTTTCTCTTAATTCAAAAATCCAAATGTAATGAAATTTGGAGGACGATAACTAAAATAGATAAGCTTTAAAACCCAATAAGAAACTCTCTAGATGGATATTTCCACCAAGCGATATGACTCTGACAAGACACCCCTGTCAACATTCTAGAGGGTGTTCCAAGAAACAACATCTCTGAAGTATTGGAATCCTTTGACCTACTAAAATAACTCCAAAAGACATAAAAATTGATGAGTAGGTTAAAAACTATAACAAGTACTATCATGCAAATTTTCATGGAAATTGGAGCTTTCTGCATGACGTTATGATTATCACAACATGCAGCAGTACCATTTCAAGTTGCTCAACTAAGAAATTAAAAATACTCTCATGCTTTTCTGTATGCATTTGAGCTAACTCACCTATAATAAAACCATATAATGAAGTGATATGCATAAATATGCTTCCATGAGTAATAAAAAAATTCATATTCAGCAAATCATTTATCATGAATTAATTTTTTTTGCAACAAGCAACTTATGCATTGGTTCTAGTTGTAACAAAACACACATAGCAAATTGTAAATGCTTAAATCAATAGAACTATATGTATAAGTAAATTTATTATTAGGACAAACTCTTTGGTGAGTGCATGCAAATTAATGTCCATAGATTACCAAAATCATATCTTTCTTTCAATGCATACATCCACTCACTCTTGTGTAAACAACTAGTTGTAATATTAATTGTATCTTCAAATTCATACAACTGAATTTCAATGAAGAAGAATATTATAAATGCATTAATGAATTTCCATGTACAATTGAATATTCACTCTTTATTCAATCATAAATGCATTCAACAAAATCAATTAATGAAGAATTTCAATATCTCATGCATCCTAATAGAGTAGCTATGAACAGAATCCTCTTCCTTTCTTCTACATCATTTTCTATAAGAGATTTAAGATTTGACATGATTTTTATGACCCTAAATGAAGATAAATATGAGGGAAATTATCTTCTATGGAAAGAAACCATGTCCAAAAACATCTATGAAAGAAATAAGAATCTATTCATGCCTAAAGACTCCCTCATGATACTATTCAATCAACTTAAAAGCTCTATACAGATGGTCATATCTACTCAAAAACTATCAAATAACCTATCATTAGAAAGCTCTTGAAGCAAAAAATCCATAGAAACTTTGAATTTTTTAATTTGGATATTCCTAGCTCAAGCTATGGCCATTTTAGTGCACCTAGGTAGGTGTTTCAGAAGTGAAAATCAGAGAAAATAAATGGTGTTGATTTTTTTTTCTCTTTTCATGAGTGTGTGTAGGCGACGACAGCAACCATAAAGGCACCAACAGCGTGTGGCGGAGTGGGTAAGGCATGAGCCTCCTTCCTTGGAGGTTTGGGGTTCAATACCTGCGAGGTGCATGCACTCCTGTGGGTGAAAGAGTAACTATCTTACCTCTCAACTTGTGAAGTTGCTTCGATAGCCACCAAACCTTTTGCAAAACGCCCAAGTCTGCACGGGTCTCAAGATGAAAACGAACCACGAACGTTCTCCCAATTTTCACGCGCGGAAGTTCTCTCTTCTTGCCCACGAATGTTTTTTTAGGAAGAAGATGAGGTGGCTTTCTCTCCAAGACTTTCCCTTTTCTCACTAAAGCTCTCATACCAAATGAAAGATCCCAATTAGCTACCTGCCACTCTCCTCCCAACCTTAAATAGCCCTTGCCCTTGGCACCTCTAGAATCTTCTCTAAGGTCAAAACACTCCTCATATGGCCACTCTGAGGAGATGGAATAGCCTCGAAGATCTGTGCTAGAGGCTAAGGTTCTCGACCAAATGCAGGTAGACCAATGGTAGACCATGGAGGTCTAAATAAATCTAACAGAAAACCACCTAAAGATGGAGAAAAATGCCTCGTAGGTCCTAAGTGTATTCATAAACATCACTACTAAAATATATAAACATTTCCATGAACTCTCTTTTAATATGATTAACACGTCGAGGTATCTTGGATTCACATTTGTTACCTTTCCATTGTTATCTAGTTTGTAAACATTGATAAAAAATTTGTTCCTTTTGTAATGACTTTTCCACTAGAAAATTAACCTCTTTTGAGGTGTCCCTTGAAATTTTTGAAGGATAATTACTATAATCTTTGATTTTCTACATCTAAAATTATTATTCTAATTGTAATATCACCATAGGTGTATTTACACTTTTCAAGGATTTCCGGTGACTAATTGATTACTGTCCAAGTACTCAATATTCAACTTAATCAATATGCTCATGAGAAAAAGCTTCTAAAGGAGTTTTGGCACTTGGATCAATAGGCATAATAATGAAAAGAATTTCATTTTCTCATTATAGCCAAGACAAAATCATTCATTAAAGTGTGCAACCAATCTTGAGTCAATTTCTTGTAGACATAATTTGATGGTGTTGAAAACACTGTTTTACATCAATATCAAATACTATATTGGAACCAAAAGCAAAATACTCTTTTTATTAATGAATAGTCCATTATTTTTTTCTTCTATTTGCACTATTATCTCTTCAATTTCTTTGGTTCTATTTATCTGAATGTTGGACTGCTATATCATTATCATTTTCTATAGATTTCGATGAAGATGCTAATTTCTTTTGAAAACCTTTTAAATTTCATTTATTGGACCTCCCAGATAGATGTGACCTTCTCTTCAAATACGTTGAATTTTGTCTTGATTTTTTGGCACCTTTTATAATAATCACTAAATCTTTAATTGATTCAATTGATCCAAATGATCCAAAATATTGTTCAAAGTTTTTCATGTTTGCTTTCATATCCTCCAAACAAAACTCCTCCCATGATAAGAGAAACTTAGTGGCATTCACATTATCACCATCTGGAAGCACTTTACATTGGGGGTCATCCCAACATGCCATGAAGAAGAAAATGTGTATTCACAATCACACTCAAACATTCATAACTTGAAATCTAAAGATCCAATGTTGATGGATCTTTCTACATAAGATCACAATAGTCCCATCTAATCAATCAAAGTGATATTTTGGATATTAGTTATCTAGACATTCAAAAATGAACCAAACATAATGACTACATAACTCAAAGTGCTATAGGAGCACACAAAGAATGAGTTGTCCATGTAAATGAATCATAATGTGAATTGATATTGCACATCTGATACAAGGGAGGTATGGAGGGCTTCTTGCACTTCAAAAAAGTACAATGTAAGCTCATAAGATCATCTCAAATCTAACATTCAAAATCTATTATCCCATGAATAAATGTAGTTCTTTTATACGAGTTTTTGAACTTGAAGTTGGTTGAATCATATTCTACCTAAAATTAGTCCTAGTTCTTAGGAGTAATTTGAATTTGAAATTGAGATTAAGCTGTGTATTTTTGTTCCTTTAATTCATGAGATTCCTTCTACTTCTTTTCTTCTACAATTGGTTGAGATAAATCCAAGATTTTAACCTTTGAAAATCATAAACATAAGCTCAAAGATAAATTATATTTAAACATAATTACTTTGAGGGAATTTCAAGGTCATAGCCCAAGCTCTTACGTTTGGTCAATCCAACATAAAGTATTTTGATGAATGTGCTTTCCTTCTTGAGAGCTCCACAATGATATCCGCGGAGTAGAAAACCAAGATCCAAGCATCACACATGGCACTTCACATAGAGGTTACAAAATATGCAAAAAACATGGTGCATAGGGTGCATAAACACATACTTTCTAGGTTTAACAAATACGATCGAACTTACATTCTATGGTTGACCATACCAATATATGTTTTATTAAAGAACATATACAAAGAAGTGCTCAGTGGCCATTTGGCCTTTCACATGGACAGTAACTGTAAAAATCTCCCACTAAACACCAATATGGCCAAAGTAAATATGGAAGAGAAATAAAGAATACCTGAGTGTAAGTATACAAACTATACCTCCCACCTGATGGTCATGTTACAAAGTATACAAGTGATTGTGTAAGATAATGAATCAAGTAACCCCTATCAAGTGACAAAAATGTCGAAAGCTATCTTGTGGTAGAGCTTTGGTCCAAGCATCTGCAACATTATCTCGAGTATGAAACTTCTCAAGAGTAATGTGCTCAATGGCTAAGTAATCTCTAATGAAGTGATAACTCACCTCAATGTGCTTGGTCTTTCCATGATAGACTAGATTCTTAGACAAAGCAATGCACTCTGACTATCACTAAGCAAATGAGGTACATGTTGAGGTAGACCCATATCACAAGCATGACGAGAAAGCCACAATGCTTCCTTACATGCCGCACTTGCTGCAACATGCTCTACTTTTGTGGTGGAAATAGCTCTACACTCTTGAAGACAAGATCTCCAAGAGATAACACCTCAAACAAAATGAAAAATGTACCCTCATGTATCATAGCCAGAATTTGTGTAACTAATAATGGATGCTTTACCTCTACCTAAGCATAGACACTTGTCCTTAGTTCCACTTACATATCTCAAAATCATCTTCACCACTTCTTAATGTTTTTTGTGATGATTAGACATATATCTCCTCAAAACTCCCACTACAAATGCAACATCTCATCTTGTAGCTACCATAGCATACATGAGACTATCAACAGTAGAGTGATAAGGAACTTTGGTCATGAATTCCTTTTCCTCATCTCATTTGGGGCAATCATCCTTGCACAATCTGACATATATGGGTAAAGTTGTACTCATGGCTTTCCACCCTGCGTATTGAACTTGTGAAGTACTTTGGATTTGTAGTCACGTAGAGACAAGTATATGCATCTTTTACTCCTATCCCAAGTAATGCACGTGCCAAGAATATGTTTGGCATGTCCCAAATCCTTAGTATCAAATATCTTACTCAAGTTATTCTTGAGAATTGACAGGCCATAAGAGCATCTCAGCATCTCTTTGTGTAGAGACAAAGATCCTCATTGCTTCAAGAATGTCCTTGAGACTTCATAAGCATCTCCAAACCCTTTGCAACAAGACATTCTTTACACTTTAAGGAAGTACTATCTGATGTGAATTTCAACTTATACACATATTTACATGATAAAGCTTTCATACCCTTTGGAAAAGGTACTAAATCCCAAGTACCATTCTTGTGAATAGAATCCAACTTACTCTTCTTGGCATGCTCCCACTTGACATGATCCATTGTTTGCATAACTTCTTTGTAGCAAGAAGACTCACCAACATCTATCAGCAAAACAAAATCCAAACCTAGAACATATCCATTAGAA
Organism: Ceratopteris richardii; assembly: GCA_020310875.1. Lineage (NCBI taxonomy): Eukaryota > Viridiplantae > Streptophyta > Polypodiopsida > Polypodiales > Pteridaceae > Ceratopteris > Ceratopteris richardii. Next base: position 59,812,513 of record CM035436.1, on the reverse strand, counting down.
GGATATGAGACATGTGTAGAGTGTCTCAATGGTTGTTGAACTAGAACATTTGCAAACTCATCTACTCAGACATTCTCTTGAACATCCCTATGTGCAGCATTTTTAGCATCCTAATTGGAGGACTAGTATCCTCAAACACCAATCTTCTCACTTAAACCTCCTTAATGGGTTGTTTATGCATCTTAAACTCATTGAAAATGACATCACTACTTCTCATTAGTGATTGTGATTCAAAATCCCATAATTGATATCCAAATTCTCCTTCTTGACCATATCCAAGAGAAATGCATTTTGATTTATGGTCTAGCGTTTTTCTAAGATTCTTTGGTATATGAACATACACTTCACACCCAAAAACTAGAAGATGATCATAATATGGTGGCTTTCGTGTCCATAACTCTTCTGCCACTTTCAGACCTTTGGCAATACTAGGTGAAAGGTTAATCACATGAACTCTAGTCAATGCTGCTTCATCCCAAAAGCTTTGTCAAAGGTTTGCTCTCTATGAATTCCCCTAGACTAGCAGAAAACGCTGAGTTCAAGTGAGGTATACTCAGCCCCATTATCTGAATGTTAAGCCTTAAGCTTAGTTCCTCTTTTAGTCTCAACTAAAGCAAGCCTCAATTGGCATAGTACTATCGTGTCAACACATCAACATCATCTGAAATACCATTAATTTCTTCAAACTTCACTATTGAAGTAGATGCAACAGGTAACTATTTAACATGCCCATCAACATTTTGTCCTTTACCTTTAGCATTCTTTAATGCATAATAGTCTTTCTTCATGTGTCCTTTCTTATAAGAATAATGGAATTTAATATCTCTCTTCCTTGATTTACTTCTATTGTTATCCCCTTGAACATTATTTTCCTCGTTCTTGCTCCTCCCACGTTGCTCATTCTTTCCTTGGTAAGAATCATGATGATAATATGCATCTCCAGTCTGAGTTCCAACCATAGATTTTCTATGAATCTTATCACTCAAGAGTGCTCCACATATGTCATCATAGACCACTTTATCACGAGGTGCACAATTGCTAATAGCTATGCAAAACGTATCCCATGATGATGGCAAGGTGCATACAAACAAGACTACTTTCAAGTTATTATCCATATCAATTTTCTAAGCCTATAAGTGGTAGAATATAGCATCAAACACATTAAGATGAGCACCAACGCTATTTGTGTCCTTCATGTGAAGTTCATATAACTTTCTCATCAGATACACTTTATTTGATGCCATATCTTTTTCATATGTATTGCATAACTTCTTCCAAAGATCATCCGCACTTTCATAGTCTAATACTATAAAGTAAACATTTCATATTCTAATACTATAAACACTACAACACATCGAGGGTATACCGAGGCTGCTACCGAGGAAATTGAACGGGCGTGATTTCTTCGCGATGTCTGTGTTACAGTCGATATAGGCGTCGGAAAGAAAGCGTCGGTATAAGGGCTGGTATAAGTGTCCGTATAAGCGTCGGTATTTCCGACGCGCATACCAATGTCCATACTGATGTCCCGATGGGTGTACCGGTGTCGTGAAGGGCTGAGTTGGGTGGATCAGGCCAACTGCTTGTGTTCCAAATAGATGGTACACATAGGGTGCATCGGGCAACTTAAGAGGTAGAATTCAAATATAGATACTCATAGATAGTCAGATGAGATCATAACTCAAATCACACGTACAATTCATCAACACCATAAGAGAGAATAGAAAGATAAGTGAGAGGTGTGAAACTCATCATATGAGAGACAATTAATTCATAATAATGTGTCCATACAAATATAATGCAAATAACAAAAACAAACACATCATAAGAGAGTTTGGAAACGAGAGAGATGTGAGGAAATTGGGGAGTCAATTAATTCATAATAATGTCTTCATACAAATATAATACAGATAACGGAAACAGATACAAGTTACCAAAACATCATAGATCATGATGTCCTCCTCAATCATGTGAGCAAAACCTCGGTACACCAAGATGTGGATCAACACTCCTCCAAGAGTATGAGAACTCCTCCTCCAACGCCTCCTCCAAGAGCTTCAGATAATCTTCAGATAATCTTTAGTTCATGTCCAGATGATGTCCAATTCATGTAGGAAGATATCTTGACAATAGGCCAATGGCCTCATTATATAGTTTTGTAATCCTCTCCAAAAGCACTTACGATCCAAAAAATTAGCTTTATCGCTCCAAAATAGCGTTCGCTATTTCCTTTTTTTTCGGATAAAACTTTCTATCGCTAAAGTTTGCTTTTCGTTTCAAATAACGATCGCAAGTCATGAGTTTGCTTTTTAGTTTTGAAAATAACGAATGATAATAATAGTGCTTCACTTTTTCTTTTAGTTTCTAAAGAATGGTTTCACACTATAGTTTTGGGTTCACATGGAACATATAATCATGGTTTTCATATGGGTGCTAATCACATAAAATATGATGAATCAAATGATCTCTTGGCTTGACAATTGACTCCAACAATCCTCCCTTCAATAATGGTACAATCTTCAGTAATCTGCAAATCTTCTTATGACTATTTCTAGCCAATGCTTCGGTAAAATATCTACAACATTCTCAGTAGAAAATTATTTAGATTTGGATTATTCAAACACTGGATACGTAGAGATGTGGATACGTAGAGATGTAGATCTCTACGACATTCGCCCCTACTAAACCTGCACATCATCCTTGATGGGCCAATCTTCAAATCTTCTTTCTACTTCAAAGATAATCTGACATTTCATAGAACATTGAATTTTGAAAACATTTGCCAAGTGCATGGGAAGATAAGCATTGTGCCTATGCAAGGCCATATAATGTATCCCTATCAATTGCATACTTTGGAAATGCATGGTTAAAATATGGTACAAAAGATAAGGTAATTGGCATTTGTAGATGAAGCATGTGCCCTCACTCACATACATATCAATGTGCATATACATCAAACCTTTCTTTCACTCAAAGTGCATGGGTAAAGCTCAAAATGTGCCTCTGCAAGGCCATATAATGAGACCCTATCATGCATATTTTAGGTGCATAAGTAAACAAACATGGTGCAAGTATCAGGGTAAAAGGCATTTGATGATGAAGCTTGTGCGCTCACTCACATACATATCAATGTATATATACATCAATCCTTACAATCACTCAAAGTGCATAGGGAAGCTCAAAATGTGCCTTGATGCAAGGTCATGTAGTGAGACCCTACCATGCATACTTTAAGTGCATTGTTCCAAAAATCATGGTGCAAAAAATAAGTAGTAGGAAGTCGATGATGAGGTTCTTCAGAAATTTTTATGACTATTTTTAAGTTGGATGTCATTCTTTTTTATTTGATTACAAGTGCAAGTAGATTGTGCAGGCTAAAGAAATAAATATATGTGAATATACATTGGTTTATGCATACTCTGAATGCAAGATAGACTCAATATGGTGCAAATAATAGAGAGTAAGAAAAGAAGACTAAAATGCATTAAAGTCAACACTCAATTCTCACTCTTCAATCAAGTAATCCTCTCAAATCACTCAAACACTCTCAATAATCTCATCCATCATTATCATCAAAGATAATTTTGAAGAAGTGTGTTCCTGTCTCATGAAAAACATCAAAGTTAGTATAAAAAAACATGCTTTACAATTCATCCTCACTACAATTTCACTCATCATTTCCTATCTAAGGATCTCTTCATGGTTCATCTTCAATCATCAGCACCTGTTCATCATGGATCATCTTCAACCTGTTCTTTTTTGCAAACATAAAGGTTTAGAAGACTTTGATCAATTTTTAATATTTTGTTCAATTTGTTTGATAGCATCTTGAATCCATTGATTTTCCTTTTCTTTAATATTTTGAGCATTGCTTGTACTCTTATCAATTTCATTAATATCTTCATGTTCACTTTGACTAGTTTGCTCATTGTTAATATTATGGTTCAATTGAACTCTCAAATTCTTAACCTTTTCTTGATCAAATAATTTATCATTTTCTAGAAACTTTGGATCGCATAGTACATAATATTTGTCATGTTTCTTTTTCAATTGTATAGAATTTTCAAATTCTTGCTCATTCTCTCCCAATCTTTCTTGTAAAATTTGTTCAACTTTTTGTTTATCCAACTTGATTTGTCCACTTTTCTTTTCTTCAAAACATTTAACTTGATTCTCAATTTTCATCATAGTTTCTTGTTTAGAAGATTTTGTATCATTGTATCTCTTTGGTTTCCATTGTTCTCTAAGTTTTTTAAATGATCTTGGCTTTGATTTTGTTTGATCAAAATATTCTTTCATTCCACCTCTTCCTAAGTTCAAGTGCAACGTCGAGTGATCATGGTATTTACAAATTTTCTTATCAACTTCAGTGACCAATTTAAGTTTATAAGCATTCTCATATGCATTACAATTCCAAAACATATGGCCAAATTGATCACACCAAAAGCATCTTATAGGTCTATTTAATCTTTTATGTGTAGCTCTAGGGGTAGATCTTCTATGGTCAAATGAATGTCTTTTATCAAAAACTTGAGTAGACAAACTTTGTACTTGATGATCATATTTACACTTACATGTGGTAATTTCTTTTACTTGATTGGTTAGAATTTCAATATTTTCTTTCAAACTTGAAATTTCACAGCTAATACTTTCTGATCTTGCAAATTCTCTCACATGATTAGATATATTTTCCATACTCTCTATCAAATTCGAAAGTTCATAGTGAACAGTTCCTTCTAAATTCTTAAATTCTTGATTAAATTGTGTATTTAATGATTTCATAACTTCATTAGTTTTTTCCAATATTGAATCCATCATTGAGATATATGAAGTTAATGGCTCGAGTTTTTCATTTATGGATGCAATTATTCGTCACTCCATATCTTTGAATTGTTCATCATATTCTGGAGACTTCTTTTCAATTAATGCTTCTACACTAGAACCTATGTCTTGTGTGGTGTGTTTTGCAACACCCTTTTTTCCCATTGTTCACTAATATAATCAACGTAAAAGTAAAATATGCGTACCTAGAATTGAGCTCGAGATTGTACCTCCTAATTGCCAAATGCCGTGGAACAATTTCACGTCGGGTTCAAATGTCGTGAAGGGCTCAGTTGGGTGGATCAGGCCAACTGCTTGTGTTCCAAATAGACAGTACACGCAGGGTGCTTCGGGCAACTTAAGAGGTAGAATTCAAATATAGATACTCACAGATAGTCAGATGAGATAATAACTCAAATCACACGTACAATTCATCAACACCATAAGAGAGAATAGAAAGGTAAGTGAGAGGTGTGAAACTCATCATATGAGAGACAATTAATTCATAATAATGTGTCCATACAAATATAATGCAAATAACGAAAACAAACACATCATAAGAGAGTTTGGAAACGAGAGAGATGTGAGGAAATTGGAGAGTCAATTAATTCATAATAATGTCTTCATACAAATATAATAGAGATAACAGAAACAGATACAAGTTACCAAAACATCATAGATCATGATGTCCTCCTCAATCATGTGAGCAGAACCTCGGTACACCAAGATGTGGTTCAACACTCCTCCAAGAGTGTGAGAACTCCTCCTCCAACTCCTCCTCCAAGAGCTTCAGATAATCTTTAGATAATCTTCAGTTCATGTCCAGATGATGTCCAATTCATGTAGGAAGATATCTTCACAATAGGCCAATGGCCTCATTATATAGTTTTGTAATCCTCTCCAAAAGCACTTACGATCCAAAAAATCAGATGTATTGCTCCAAAACAGCGTTCGCTATTTCCTTTTTTTTTTCCGGATAAAACTTTCTATCGCTAAAGTTTGCTTTTCGTTTCAAATAACGATCGCAAGTCATGAGTTTGCTTTTTAGTTTTGAAAATAACGAATGATAATAATAGTGCTTCACTTTTTCTTTTAGTTTCTAAAGAATGGTTTCACACTATAGTTTTGGGTTCACATGGAACATATAATCATGGTTTTCATATGGGTGCTAATCACATAAAATATGATGAATCAAATGATCTCTTGGCTTGACAATTGACTCCAGCAATCCTCCCTTCAATAATGGTACAATCTTCAGTAATCTGCAAATCTTCTTATGACTATTTCTAGCCAATGCTTCGGTAAAATATCTGCAACATTCTCAGTAGAAAATTATTTAGATTTGGATTATTCAAACATTGGATACGTAGAGATGTAAATCTCTACGACACCGGCGCATATACCGGCGACCATACTGGAGCTACCGACGTGTATACCAACGACCATACCTGCACAAATTTGTTTGGGTAGAGTGTGTTGTCTTTTGCTACAGCATGATGTTGTTTAGCAAAAGACAATACACTCTGCCCAACTGTGTGTTATGTACTCTAATGGCAACCAAAACATAAACTTATATGAGCAAAAATGAACAATGATTCATGTACAGAAAGTCGTATATTCCATAAATGAAAAATGTACAAAAGTGTGGCAAAGCACCTCCATATAGGAATTGAATACAGAATTATGGTACATCATTGCCACATACGAGTGTAATACAAAATTGTGGCAATGTGACAAAACACTTCCATATCGGAATCGAATACAAAATTATGCTTCATCATTGTCGTATGCGAGTGTGATACAAAATTGTGGCATTGATCAAAATATTCACACCTACAATCGTGCAACAAGACATATGTATAAAATAAGACCAATTAACATGACATTTATAAACAACAACTAGAAACACGAAACCAAGATATAACTTTACCTAATCAAGAATATTCTCCCATGAGACGATTGTAGCGCATCCCTCTTAGTCTTGTAACAGTGCAGTCAATCCATGTCGATATCCATATGATTCTTCAGTTCGCGTTGGAGGACGACCCACTGCCAACTCCTATAGTAAACATGCACAATGTTAGATGAATATACATAATATACTTAACACGAACAACTTCAATAATTAACATCATACTTACAAATTGGTAGCGCACACTATCATATCCGCCGCTACCTAAATGCGACGTTCCAACCATATCTAAACGTGTGGCGGCCGCATCTCTCTGTTGATGATACCGATCAGGCATATGTTGATGCTCATCCTGAATCGATTCCCATTCGTCGGCATCTAGCCATACGGGCTTCGGTAAGCCTCCTTTGAAAGCATCGTGAGCTTCCGATCCTCGATGCGACATCACCTCGCATGCTGTATGTTGAATCCAATCAGAACTCACAATAGGATTGCGAGGTGATGGCCGGTACTCTTCATATATGCATTGTAAGATATGATTTTTAGAGTCTCTATCATGTTCGGTCCATTTTAACATTACTGAATGACCAAATTCGATAGAGTAGAGTTGTCGTATACGCTGATGCATTGACTTCCCCGCCGCATCCATAACTGGAGCTCCATTACCGATATGATATATCTTTGATTCGTCATGATCATGTGCACCCCAAGGTGTACGTGGAGATCCCATCTGATGCGATATGAAGATCTCGTGTCATCCAATGTATATATATGCATGCTTAAGCTTGTATACATATACATTCATGTATACATATGCATTCATGTATACATATGCATTCATGTATACATATGCATATGCATTCATGTATGCATATGCTTGCTTGTATGCATATGCATGTTTAAGCTTGTATACATATGCATATGCTTGCTTGTATATGTATACATGTATACATATACATATACATATGCTTGCTTGTATGCATATGCATTCATGTATACATATGTATGCATATGCATATGCATACATGTATACATATACATATGCATATGCTTGCTTGTATACATACATGTACATATACATACATGTACATATACATACATGTACATATACATATGCATATGCATTCATGTATACATATGCATTCATGTATGCATATGCATTCATGTATACATATGCATTCATGTATGCACCTCACCAACAGAGAGGGGCAGGTCCAAAAGAGAAGCCAGTCCCTGAGGGAGAGTTTTCACCCTGACAGAAGCTATATGGGCCTTGGCTCTCTGGATGTCCTCCCCCCTCTTGGGAGGACAAGAGAAAACATTCATAAAGAAACTAGAGGCTTCTTGTAGGAACTCTTCCATGTTGGGAGGAGTACCACCATTACTTTTAGATAATAAAGGGATGAAGTCCTTGTTTTTCTTTTGCTTGAGAAGATCATACATATGTTTATTAGGTCTGTCCATGTTCCTCTCCCAAAACCTTCTGGAGTTGGCTAGAGACCAGCTAGCTTCCTGATACTCCTCACATCTCAACTTGTGGTTCAAATCAATCGACTCCACACAGGGGTTATTAGAATCATACAACTTAAGCGCTTCCAAGATTTTCTCTTTTCTGAGAGAGCTCGCCTTAAACACTTTGTCTTTATAGAAGGAAAAAATCTTTTGGATATCTTTCATAGCCAACTCCTAGCTTTTGAGAGCAGAGGTGTTATGGGAGAAGTGCCAGTTGATGGACTCCTTAATTTGATTAATCAACGAGGGGAAGTTAAGCATTCTAGCATCAAGGTGGGGCCATGCAGCTCTAAAAGGCTTAAAATTCCTCTCAAAAGACAGACAAATAGGAAAATGATCAGACAAAAACAGGGATTGGTCAGTGACTGCACTAATCTCCCAAAAATCTTTACCATAAGAAGAATTAGTGTAACACCTATCAAAACTAGCACCCAGGGCATTCTCATTAGACTGTCTATTGTGCCAGGTGATACCAGTATGCTTAGAGTGATCAATCAAATCATGAAAGTGACAGAGAGAGTACCAACAGGTCTTCTCAACACCATAAATGCAGGCCCCCTTTTTATTAAGTCTATCATTAATGTTGGTAACCATGTTAAAATCTCCGATAATACAGATATTACCTTGAAGGTTTTTTAACTCCTCCTAGCATTTGCTTCTCAAGTTTTTGTAGTTAGAGGCATAAAGACTGACTATACTTACATCCGTAGGGGAGTCGAAAGAGACAACAACCCATTGATTAGACGAACTTTTAGTCACCCCTTTAATAAGGTGAACCAACTTCGGATTAACACCAATAGCTGCTCCTCCTTTACCTTGATCATGACCAGTAAAAAAACCATTTATAATGCTCATCGATAATTTTCAAATGGGTGGAGAGCTTATGGCCACCAATCTTCAACTCCTGAAGGCATAAGACATCAGGGGACTTGGAAAGGTTTCTTTTCCAATTGTTAATGATCTTGGCCCTGACTAGATGAGTGAGACCTTTGCTGTTAAAGGAAGCAATATTCAAATAATCCATAAAAACAGAAAGGGGGAGAGAAACCAGGGAACTTAGATTTTCGAGGACTTACTTGGTTGGAGATTAGAACTTGAAGTCCTAACCCCTTCTTTTCTTTTTGACTTACCTTGCAGTTTGACAACAATTTCGTTGACTTTATTGAGGGATGAAGGAGAATCATCTTGTACAGGGACCTCATGGGACATTTGTACCAATAGTTCTACATCGACTTTATTAATCTCATCCATTAAGGTATCATCATTAGCATCAGTAGGATACCTGGTATTGTGGGGCTTTTTTTTCCCAACTGAGTGCCACTCATTGGGAGAGTTAGAATCTGCCAACACCTGCTTAACAGAGGGATCCACTTGATTAACTTCAGTACAATGATCTAGAGGGCAATTTTCCTTGTCCGATTCACATTCATCTATAAAGGAATGATTAGTAACCTCAAGGAGAACACTGTAAGGATTAACCAACTTCCTTGATTTCTTTCGTGGGGGTTCATGATTGAATTTTTTTGTGTTTGTCCCTGCATGACCATTTGAATAGTTCTTATTGAGAGGAGCACCACGACCATCTGCCTCAGGGATTGAAGAAGTGTCGTTTGCACCCGAAGGGGAAGTACTAAGCAGAGGGCAATCCTTGATCAGATGACCCTGCTTAAAACACTTAAAACAAGCATTAGCAAGATTCCTATAAACTATTTGTTGTTCATGCAGAAAAAACCCTTCAGAGTCCTTGATTCGAATAGAATGCTTAATTGGTTTAGACACATCAATTTCAATCATCAGTTGGGGGTCCCATTTGGGGTTAATACCTCCAGTCCTGGTCCTCTGCCCTAAAACTTTACCTAGCATAGAGCCAAGTTTGTTTAACCATGGATAATAGTCGACTGAGAGATCAGGGAAATACACCCATATTGGCAGTTTGATAGGTTTGGGCCCTTTAGGATTGAATCCAACATGCCAACTGAAGAACGAGATAGGGGTATTTCTTACCAGCCATTGCCCTTCTGTTATAACCTTTAGAGCACTAGCAGAATCATCAAAGAAAAACAGATAATAGTTATTTGGTAAATACTAAACCTGCTTAGCAAAAAGCCCCCTAGATTCCCAGTTCGACTTCATCCAATTTCTGAGGAAGTCTTGAGCAGGTCTTGGCCCATGACAGAGACCTATGACTACTCTCTCCTCAAGCTGCGTATGCCAATTAGCTAGAGAATTCCTATCAATGATAAACTCCTCCTCATCAGGTAAAACTTGTTTATCTACATTCAAGAAGTGAGGACATTCCTCCGCAGTCCCCTTGCCTTTCTCCAATGCAACGCGGGAGCGGGGGGAGAGATCCATACCTATATCAACGTCGAAAGGGAAAGCATTATCAGTGACCTGGGCCTGAGCAGGATGGTCCGGTGAGCGAGTAATCTCCGCGTAAGATTTTGAAGAAGAGCACTTGAAAACAACATCCTGAAGCGACATAGCCTCCGTCTTGTGACGGAGAAGGAGAAGAAGGAGCCGTCACAGGAGAGCACAAGGCCCCAAGCCAGAGAGGCCACACACAGGGAGGAGCCCCCGAGGTCCCCAGCCGGGAGGGCCGAGAACAGAGAAAAACCCTAGCCCGACATGCACGGAGAACTTAGCACGGAGAACTTTTCGTATCATGCATAAATTGTTTGATGGAGGTTCGCACACTCATTTTCGATATGGCATATTGATTATTGAGCAAAGCACGGAGGATTCCCCACGCTCATTTTCAAAAGACTATGAATATAGAAGGTCTTCAGATAGGGCCAAGAATGGCACGCATCAGAATGGCAGCAAGGAAATAGCAACCGTGGCAATGTATACTGTGCACGGTAAAAGTTATGGGGCTCAAGGGCTCACCAGGGCCGAAGGCTGCGATGATACCATGTGGAAACTTAAACACACAGAGATTCACGCAGAGGACATCGATGAAGAAGACGACATGCGCACAAGCGGCAGATGGGTTGAATCATAGTTGTTATTTCATTATTAAGTGGTTATATTTATACTATATGTGGGAGCGGTGTGGAGGTGATCGCCATCCGGGTGGATCAGCTTCGGTCGTGGCACACACAAGGTGTATGAAGCTAATGAATGTTGGATGGTTTAAGGACATGAAAGTGAAATTAATGTTGAGTATGGAGAAGAGAGAGAAGTTAAAATGATTATGGGAATGGGAATGTAGGAGTGCAAGTTTAGATTTATGAGCATGAATGATAAGAATGAAAGAGAACCATACACACGAATCAAATTTGGAAGGAAGAATGGTCCATTGAAGGAGCTTCTTAAACACTTCCTAATTCTAATCCATATGCATAGTCTTCTTTGGATGATATGTATGCATGATGTGAATAGATGGAATCCTTACACATAAACCAGTTTCGAAAGGAAGAATGGTCCAATATTGGAGCTTCTTATACACTTTCAGAAACTAATCAATATGTATGGGTATGTATGGATTATATGCATGCAAGTGAATTGTGATGATAGAGTTTACTCACAAGCTCAAAGAAACATCCTCACTGGTTCAACGCAATACTGCAGAGCCTTCTCACACAAAGAAGAAATAGAAGATATGTAAAAATACTTAAGAGACTGAGAGAGGAGACAAGAGACAAGTGACAAGTGACATGAATTAAAAGCATTTGAATTAAGATACATGTATAAGATCGTCGTGGTACGTCAAGCTAGGCACTCTACTAATCAAAGGTGGTTCTGACCCTCAAACCATGACAGTTCAACGGAATGTCACACGTAAGAAAGTGAGTTCCACTCTAGTGACCCTATGTATGTCTAGGCTCGTAACGTCTAACTAAAGAAGTCTAAGACTCATTAAAATCAGCTCTAACTCACTCACACGCTCCACCGAGGGTGAGTCAAGATAGAGATGCTGGTTTCAAGAGCCTATCCTAGATTGGAGTTCTAACTTAAATTTGAAACTAGGTACTATACTCATACTAGCTCACCTTGGATCCTCACTCGCTCAACCGAGGGTGATCGTCTCAAGGAAACCGTAAGCTAGCATGAGCCCTATGGATGCCTAACAATGATGCTCTAGGAGTTTGGAGGGGGGTTTATATAGTTTTTTGAATGAATTTGGGCCCTTGGATCTAGAGAAATCAACTCTCAACTCTAGGATCACTACTTTTGATTACAACCATTTGATTAATCAAATCAATGGCTTGGAATTGTTCTTTCTATCAAATCTAGTGTAAAGGAGTGAAATTTAGGCGCCCTCATTCTCCACCATTGGATCTGGGGATGATCTGGACCGTCGGATCAGTGCTGACATCAATTAGGATAAGATAAGCCACTATTTTTGGAGAAACACTGCATTATTGATCTTTGATTGTAAAAAAAAGTCTTCCTTTATGGAAAAACTCGTGGATCCTCCTTGCTTTAAGCATAAGTGCATCTCCACCCTTGAATATGAGCTCATCTTGATCGTACAACATGGCTCAATCAGCTTTCGCCATGTGGTGGCCCTTCAACCCTTCAATTTGCTTAAACTAGAAAACTGCGGTGATCCTGAAAACTGGACTTTGTGCTCTTTGACCCTCCAAATAGGCTCTGATGAAGATGAAACTTTGTAGGACTATGTTTCCAAATAACTCCTTCAGGAATATGCAAAAACAACTTCCATCTGAATCTTCCTTGTACAAGTTTGTCTACATTTGGAAGCTTCCAAGGTGGCATTAAGGTCTCTAAGAAGCTCTGATAGCCTTGAAACTTTGTACAAATATGTAGCCACATATGTTCTTTATACATGCCAAACCATATGGCTAACATAAATTTCTATACAAGAATTTGTAGGGTCAAACTAGAAAAATTACATTTTTACAAAATGAACATAGCAATATCAATGTGCTACAAAATCCATTTTCTGCTGAAATTTGGGCTATAGACTGCCTTTGATAATCTTTACAAGTATATGAATTTTCATCTAATTTGGTGACAATGAAATTTTTGCCCTAATTTCCTAACTTTGACCAACTTTGACCGCTACCATGGACTTTCTTGATTTCTTTGAAACTTTGTATGTGAGCTTCCTTTGACATCCTTGATGCATCTTGGACTTCTCGGGGAATTCTGGCTACCTTCACCAAATATGTTTTTTGTAGGCCTTCATAAGTGAGAGAGGAGAGAAAATCTCGACGACATTCGCCCCCACTAAACCTGCGGTTCCTCCGGAAGCGCCGCTCTAGTGTTCCTAAAAAACATAAGTTTCAAGCATCATATTCTTTTAAAGGAAAATAGGCAACAGGAAGGAGAGATTGATGATATGCATGAATGAGAAGGCAACATGATATCAAGCAACATATGTATGAAAGGAAAAATTAAAAAAGGCAACATGAATATGCATAAATAAATAGGTAACATTTCTATAAATGAACATGCAACATTGTTATGAATGAGTAGGCAATGTGACATGAAGCAAAAAAGAATTGAAACACGCAACATGAATATGCATGATCAAATAGGCAACATATATGCAAATGAACAAGCAACATTGACAACAAGAAAGAAAACAAACAAGCATCAATATGAAGTGGAAGTGGATGTATTGAGTCGTTTTAAGCATCAGTTCCTCTCATCTTGAAGAAAAATTTGTACCTTTTTCATAAAGCAATCTACCTTAAATACGGTTATAAGGATTTAGGATTTTCAAGAGACATCTTTCATCTTTAGCTTATTTTAGATCAACTCCTTTCCTACATAAATATGAATATGCTCTTTCTCTAATAACATGCAAGGAAATCTAACTAAACTCCACTAATGCATAAATCTACCTATATAGCCCGTGATTTATTCTACTATGCCTCTTTATCCTCCTTTGGCTTGCTCTTTTTTTTTTTTGATGATGATGATTGGCAACTTTATGGTTACGATCACTTTTTTGGGGTGGAAGAAAGTGTAAACTTCTTGGTAACATGTAGCAACTCTTTTATTCTTTTTTTTTTGATGACGGGGAAAAATTAAACCCCGATACAAGGTACAACCATTTTTGATGACGGAGAACAGTCATTTAAACTCCGATACAAGTGTTGTGAGATGGACTAAGGATGTAGAAACATGTAGTAGCAGGAGCTAGGACTTCAACAATTATGCTTTCGATACAGGATACATATGCATGTTTATATATGAAAGTCATGTCACCAAAATAAACCTCCAAATCTACATGCCCTATCTTTCCACAATCCTAGATTGTAATCAATTTCTTAGTAGATAAGTTACTACTTAAGATAAAATTTTACACAAGTAGAGAAATCATCATTTGCCTTTTTTTGACTCAAGTGATGTGGATATGCAATGCAATGCAAAGACTGAAAAAAAAGATGCATGAAACAAGCATGGAAAAAAAATAGAATGAACTTGAAAAAAAACAAAGCAACATGAACTTGAAAAATTAATGATATTTTTATACGTTTTTTTTTATTCTTTTTTTTTTTAGTGACATGGATACTCCTGTTTATGAATCGGCCTCATTATTGTCATCTTCTTCAATGTCCTCATCCAAAATGTACTCGTCATTATCATGTTTCTTGAATAGATTTATCCTTTTACCTGCAATCAAAGTTTTTTGAGCAACACCATTTGGTCCTAGATTCTTACCTTTTGCACTTCGGGCAGATAGAATGACGTACACACGCACTACTGGGTATATGCCTGTTGAACTCATGTACTGTCAAAAACCATTGTTTCCAATTCAGTCTCATATTTCTGCATGGTCAAATTTGCCTTGGTCTGAAAACATGTCTACTGATGATTTTTTGAGTTTGCTCATTAAACAGTTAGAACAAGGTAAATTAAGACTTGATGATGCCGTTGAAAAATTAAGAGAATCTAGAATGAAGAACAAGCATTATTTTGATAAAACTCATCGATTACGTCCTAAGCCAATTGAAGTAGGGGATTGGGTGCTCATTTATGATAGTACATTTGACTCTCAATATGATGCACGGAAAAAGCTCACTCAACGGTGGTTTGGGCCATACATTGTATCAAAAGTCAAGAACAATGGAACGTATGCTTATGTCACCGTTACATGCTTTAGATATGGCTTTCACAATAGGTGGATGCTCTCTCTCTATTTTACCATTGGCCTCTGCATTATATGCAGTAGTGAGACACAAACGAATACCGTGACACTCAAAGAACTCTTTGGCTTCTCTCGCATTTAACTCTCCACGATCGGCAACTACTTTCTCTATGTATCCAAAGCGACTTATGACATCTTCAAGCAAGAATTTTCAAACATTGTAAGTGGTCTTAGATCGTAGTGCATGTCCCTCTACATGATTAGTTAAGTCTACTCTTGCAAGTACAATGTAACGCATTTTGTCGATACCTTTAGGCATAGTTACAAGATCTACTACCCACTTATAGTGAATACAAGGTGGATAAGTAGGATGCAAAGGATCTCTATGTTTGACTGATGAATGAAGTTGACAAGTAGAACATGTAGAAACATAGCTACTAATGTCAACATACATCCTAGGCCAATAATAGGTACTTCTAATTTTTTCATATGTTCCAAAAAATCCTTTATGACCTGCCCATAATGTCTCATGCATTTCCTTCATTACTTGCAATTGAAAACCTCTCTTTCCTAGGACTCGTTGTGGATTCTTAACCTTACCCTTAGCATGTCTCCAAACATAACCATTAGATAGGAAAAAGTTATAAGCTCGTTTCCTAATGTTACGGAATCTATTCATAGTCCAGCTAGGTAATGGTTGTAGTGTACTGAGATACTTTCCTATGTCTCTCCATTCATTTTCATACTCAGACTCATGAAATTGCTCATACTCATATATATGTGGAACATAGTCAATTAAGTTCACATTCTTTATTAGATCACTTTAAAGATCATCATCAAATCTAGCTCTCGATAACATATCAGCAACTGAGTTTGACTTACCTGAAATATGAACTAACTCAGGATTTATGAACTTAATATATGAGATCCATCTAAGCATGGCTATATCAGGAGATGAACAATTGGCTATCATTCCAATGAGAGGCAAACAATCAGTCTCAACTTTGACATTTGCACCAATGAAATATTCTTTGTCTGTTTTCAAAGCTGTTACCATACCCCATAGTTCTCGTTTGATCTGTGGATATTTTCGTTGTGTTTCATGTAGAATTTTGGCACCAAACCTAATTGCATATCTATTCCCTTCACTATTATCTTGACTTATGACCCAACCTATACAAATAGGACTAGTATCAACAGTCAATATAATAGGTTTGTTAGCAGAATAGTCTACACGCTTAAGGATGGGAGCTTCAAGCAATAATTTCTTCAATTTACGCATAGCTTGAGTATGTTTGTCAGTCCAAATAAATTTTCGTTTCTTCCTCAACAAGTCATAGAGACAATCAGCAACATGAGCAAAGTGTGGGATCCAAATAACATAAAAGATGCAAGCACCAAGAAATCTACGTACCTCACTCACGTTGTTACATGTTTAAGAAATCTTGCTAATGGCATCAACTTTTTGTGGGTATGGCTTTCGAACATAATGGCCACATAAATGTCCAACAATAAGCACCTCGTTGACACCAAAAACAAATTTCTCTATGGAAAATGTGAGACCTACCTCTTCAAATCGTTGAAATATTCTTTCACAATCAGAGATATGGTCAAGAACAAATGTACGACATCCAGATGAATCTAAAGTAATGTCCTTGACACGTTCCTCACTCCCTTTAATTGGAATATCATCAATGAATGGCATAGTTATATGAGGGATAAAATCATGTAAGACCATATTCATAGCACTCATCATATGAGCCACAGAATTGGTCGCTCCTTGAGGTAAAGTACACATTCGCACTAAGCCTAAAGGAGTTTTCATTGTGGTTATGTCACGACTATCAATTTCTAATTGGAATTGGTCATAACCCGAATATAAATCACCCATTGAATATATAGAATGTCCTGAAAATGATTTAGCAAACTCATCTACAATGGGTCCTGTTCCTACATTCCTTATGGTGACTTCATTGACAGGTTGGAGATCTTGAATAAAACGTAGTTTCCCATTCTTTTTAGGCACAGTGAACCATCTGTTTGAGTAAGGTGCAAAAGATGGCTCTAAAATTCTCATGTTTATCGTCTCCTTAAGTAGTTTCATTAGCTCAGGTAAGTGAGCCTTTGGAATAGGTATAGGACAAAGATTCCATGGAATATGTGGAATAGTAAAGATTATCATGGGTGCAACTAGCTTAGGATCTACACAACCAATCTCATGAGGATACATAGTAAAGGCTTTTCCATGGCTCCGTATGACTCTCTCAAATTTATCTCTCTCTGCTGGCAAACGAAAGTCATCATCTCTACCAATTTTCACCTGTTTGATTGTCTCATCCGTGAATGTATGTCCTATGTTTTTCTTATCCCGAAGAGTTGGATCATTTTTCACATCAATAATTTTTTCATTACTTCCTTGAGGTAATGGTTGAGCTATGGGTTTGATTTGTTTGTCTATAGTTTTGTACTTTGTTTCAACTAAGGCATCATGTGTTTGGTTAAATTTTGAGCACTTGTCAACATTGAGAGCATACTCTTGGATTAGAGCATACTCATCAAGGGAAGAAATAAGAATAATATGGGAATTAGAATTTTGTTGAAGACATAACTCTAACTCCTCAAGAGTAGAGAAACAATGAGATGTCTCAATCACATGCTCAATGTTCTCATCATGTTCCATGATTTTGTTGTTTTTATAATGTTTTTGGCTTTTTTGGATAAAAGACCTGGACAATTGACTCTTATGAAGAAGATCTAATCTAGAATGTGGAAAACAAAGTGACAAACTATTGTACATGTTGGTTGCATGCGAGATGTCAAACCAATATCCACTCTTGTCCCGCTAAACAATGGATTCTATCCGAAATTTTGATCATATGTAGCTCCAAACATGAATGGAGGTGCACAATCACTACAAGCATGCTCATGACCTTGAGTAACAATAGGTTTCTTTCTAATTGACAATCGATTCCTAGGATGACTCACTCCTACTGTCATGACTTGAAGTGATTGCATTCCATCCTTAGACTTAAATCTAGCATAGGTAGACCCATCATCCATGGCTTTAGTTTCCATACGACTCTCACAAATAAAGGGTTGACCTTAGAGAACTTCATAGGAGCAATTATCTTGAATAAAAAAGTGAAACTCTTCTGTGATTCCTCCTATGGATATGGGCACACTAGCACAAGCTCCATACAGGGTACCTACACCATTATCTGCAGTTCTCATACGCCATCCACAATCTTTATCTATGGGCCATCGAAACTTATCATAGACTTCTCTTGAAATCACATTGATTTCAGAGCCGGAATCTACTAATGCATTTACAGTGATAGTGTTCTTATCATTTCCTATTTTAACATGAATCTCTGATGTACCTCTAGACCAAAATGTTCTTTTAAAGTGACTTTCAGGATTGTTTTCATGATTTTCATGGTCAGGTTGAATAGGTCCTAAGAAATTTTTATTAACATTTACTTCATCACCATCAAAGTCCTCTTCATCAGATTCATCAAAGTTTAAGGCTTCATTCATAGCTTGACCTTGATCTAGAGAATCTTGCATCTCAGTATCTAGATTAAGCAGAAACCTCTTCCTTTTAATTAGGCCGATAAAGTTATCTTTAAAAACAGGCTTTGCAATAGAGAAAACTTGTTCTAAAGACATAGTCACTTGACTCTTAAGCAAAATGTCATCTAAAATCTCCATAGGATCTATTTTTCTCTTTACTTCTGAAATCAAGATGGCTTTAGGTTTTCTCCTTGGTTTCTTTTGTTTTTGCTCAGGATCTTGTTTTTGTTCATGTTCTCGTGTTTGGTCTTCAGTTTGTTTTGATTGTTCTTGTTTATCTAAAGGCTTTGGTTCTGTTTTTCTTTGCTTTGTCTTCTTTCCTTTTTGTTTCTCCTCTTGTTTTTGTTCATTGGGTTGTGATTCTTGTTTTTTTATCTTTAGATTGTGATGTTTCTCCCTGCTCTATGATTATTTCTATTCCCTCTGAGGTTTGTTTTCGTGTCACTCTTCTTTCACTAGGCTCAGCTTCATCTCTTTTTTGTTTTTCTTCTACATTGGATATGTGAGAAATAAGAGATTGATCTTCTATCGGTAACTCCTAAGCCGTTATTCTCCTAATCTCATCTCGTGCTCTTACTAAAGCCTCTATGGAAAAGTCAACTTCCTTTGTGGGTTTACTTGATTCTACTTGTTGTTCATCAAGAGCTTCTAGTTTCACTCCTCTAGTTCCTACATCCGTTATGGTTATATTTTCATAGTGTTTTTTCATTCCTCCCTTACCATAATTTCCTTGCAAAGGTAGCCTAGATCGATAGTCACAGATTTTCTTGTCTATGTCTATTACTAGTCGCTGCTCCTTAGCAGCCTTCAATAGTTCACAATCTCTCAAAAAGTGCTCTAAGGAATCACACCAAGGACACCTACGAGAGCCACGCACAAAACCATTTTGATTTTGAGGATTTTGATTAACTTGTGGTGGGAAATTTAAATTGAGGATTTTGTTGATAAGGTATTGCTTGAACAGGATAATTAGGATTTTGAAAATGCAATTGATGTATTTGAGGAGCTTGGGGAGCAACATGTGGTACTTGAGGTGCAAGAGGAGCTTCCATATTATACGGTTGATGATTTTGAAAATTTTGATTTTGAGGATTTTGAAAAGCTATTTGTGAAGCTTGAGGATACATGTTTTGATACATTTGAGGATTTTGCACATGAGGATGAGGATTTTGCATTGAAGGATTATGCATTGGAGGAACTTGATATGCTTGAGTAGGAGCTACTTGTGGATTTTGATTGGTAGCTATAACATGTTGATTAGGCTCTTGAAAAGTCATTGGGCTCATTTGATTTTGGAAAGTTTTGGTGTAATTAGATTGTAAAGCATCTATAGTCTTGGCCAAATTGGATTGTGTAGCAATAAGACTTTCCATTTGCTTAGTGAGAATTTCCACTTGAGATTGTTCAATTACACTTTTATTTGGCTCTACTTTAAAACCTTGAGTAGGCTCCATCATTTGAGGAGTAGGAGTAGAGTAAAAAAGCATAGCATGGGATTGTTCTCTAACTTGCTCCTTAGTTTGTGGAAGGCTAGCTTGAGGAAGACTAGTTTGCTCATAAAGCATGGATTTTCTTTGATGTCTATGGGCTACAGCCTCTACTACTTTACGCACTTTTTTGCCTCTACTACTACGAGTTTCAGGATGAAGAAGCTTAAGAAAATTGATCACAAGATCAGGTTCCAAAGTTATCTTATCCTCATCAGGAAGTTGTTCATAGCGTCTAGTATACTCATTTTGTAAGTGAGTAATAGAGCTACTAGGCTTTGGAGAATTGACCCATCGTAAGAATCCATCTCGATTATGTTGGCTATAATCTTCAAGATAGAATTCTTTGAGCATCTCCTTTCTAAAATCACTCCAAGGAAGACTATCTTATTGAGTGACATGGTTTATGATAGAGCTATCAACAATTCTTTCAAAGAATAATAACAAAAGATCTTCGGGAAGACCAAAAATCATAGCTTGCTCTTCAAACAAATCTAAGTAGCTTGTTATGTTGATGCCATTGAATTTTCCCTTCTCTCTCAACATAGAAGAGACTATTCTTTGGCCTTGTTTCTCAACAATAAGGAATTTGAATCCTTCCTCCATCTTATGTGAATAAGCAAGTGATGCACGATGCTCTAGATCTCTCACAAATGTGTTTACTTCACGACGAAGATGTGCACGATACTGTGAGAAATCCAGTGCAACACTCAAGACTGATGATGATGATATGATGAGGATAAAAAATATGAAACAAAGGATATGGATCACAACCTCCCAACAAGATCAGAAGCAAATGCCACGAAGCGTTTCACGTCGGGTTCAAATGTGGAGGTGATCGCCATCCGGGTGGATCGGGTCCGGTCGTGGCACATACAGGGTGTATGAAGCTAATGAATGTTGGATGGTTTAAGGACATGAAAGTGAAATTAATGTTGAGTATGGAGAAGAGAGAGAAGTTGAAATGATTATGGGAATGGGAATGTAGGAGTGCAAGTTTAGATTTATGAGCATGAATGATAAGAATGAAAGAGAACCATACACACGAATCAAATTTGGAAGGAAGAATGGTCCAATGAAGGAGCTTCTTAAACACTTCCTAATTCTAATCCATATGCATAGTCTTCTTTGGATAATATGTATGCATGATGTGAATAGATGGAATCCTTACACATAAACCAGTTTCGAAAGGAAGAATGGTCCAATATTGGAGCTTCTTATACACTTTCATAAACTAATCAATATGTATGGGTATGTATGGATTATATGCATGCAAGTGAATTATGATGATAGAGTTTACTCACAAGCTCAAAGAAACATCCTCACTGGTTCAACGCAATACTGTGGAGCCTTCTCACACATAGAAGAAATAGAAGACATGTAAAAATACTTAAGAGACTGAGAGAGGAGACAAGAGACAAGTGACAAGTGACATGAATTAAAAGGATTTGAATTAAGATACATGTATAAGATCGTCGTGGTACGTCAAGCTAGGCAGTCTACTGATCAAAGGTGGTTCCCACCCTTAAACCATGACAGTTCAACCGAATGTCACACGTAAGAAGGTGAGTTCCACTCCAGTGAAGATCTTGAGACTAAACTTAAGCATAAGTTCATGTGATCTCTTAAACAAGTGATCCACTTCACGTAGTGGTTAAGTCTAAAGATTGTGAAGGAGGAGGTCTTGGGTTTAAACCCAATGGGGAGCATGGGAGAGTGTTTTTCCCAAGGAGCTCTTGAGCCTTCTAACTCAAGTTAACATGAGTTAACAACTTGAGTTCAGTTATACTTAACTCGAGTGGTGAGTATGCCAACCACTAATTGACTCTTCTGGAAGGTACTAAAATAGTGGTCAAGATCACTCCAACCACTAGCACACTTTAGTAGAAGATATTAAAGGAGTGGAAGAGATTGCACATGCACTTTTGTACTCTAGTTACATTTGCGGTCCTTGTTGATTTGAACATCTATATATATAGGCATAAGGTTGGGAGGAGAGTTATCTCTCTAGCACGTGGTAGTCGTAATTCTTAGTTTCTTGCATTGGTATCAGAGCCCTAGGCAAGATCGTATGGTGACCTTGGTGAGTCATAATCTTCCTTACAAGCTTACATACATCTCTACGAAGCTTATTTCCTTTATCTTTATGAGTGCATATCATTTTAGTGTATTTACTTTATGATTGCATATCATTTTAGTGTGTTTGCATCTCATGTGCTGAGCAATTCAAGTGTGCTTTTCTCTCATTTGTGAAGGGATTTGCATGCATCTACCTCTGCCTCCCGTGTTCTTCCCTTAGAGTTGCTAAAACCTATATTATCCTTAAACTTTTGGAATGAATGCTACTTTTTAGAGTGCCCAATGGTAAGCCATCCTCTCACCTCTACATCAAGCATAAGCGGACATAGCCACACTATTATGTTGGTCATATGCACAAAAGTATCAGATGTATTTTCTATTTCGATTGCAGAAGGTAAAATGTTGGCACAGATATACGTGTGGATCAAACTGATGATTTAAGTCTAGAGATAGAGATGTTGTATCCAACAACCTATGGAATGCCAAACTTGAACCTCAAATCTCACTCCTATGGAATGCCAAACTTGAACCTCAAATCTCGATGAGAAGTGCAGGCAATAGAAAAGGACACTCGAGTGGTTTGTTTCCGAGTTGTAGGATGGAAAGGTCAAACTCTTGACTTCTCCATTGATGCGCAAATGCCCTAATCAATATAGTACATGCCCATGTGCTCATTATAAGATTGGCCATAGTTGCTTTGATACACCAATGGTTGTATTTTGAGGTCTATAGAAGCACACTAGTAGCACAAGAAAGAAGAAGAATCTTGGAACACAACACAAAACTAAATGAATTACCAAGTGAATGTACAAAGATGAGTCACTGTTAGGGTTATAGGTGTACATAGAAGCTCAAGAAAGAAAACCACCTAAAGATGGAAAAAATGCCCCAGAGGTCCTAAGTGTATTCATATACATCACTACTACAAAATATAAACATTTCCATGAATTTACTTTTATTGTGATTAACACCTCGAGGTGTCTTTGATTTTCTACATCTAAAATTATTATCCTAATTGTAATATCACCATAGGTGTATTTACACTTTTCAAGGTTTTTTCGTAACTAATTGATTATTGTCTAAGTATTAAATATTTGACTTAATCAATATGCTCGTGAGAAAAAGCTTCTAGAGGAGTTTTGTTACTTGGATCCATAGGCATAATAATGAAAAGAATCTTATTCTCTCATTTTAGCCAAGAAAAAACATTCATTAAAGTGTGCGGTCAATCTTTAGTCAATTTCTTTGTAGACATAACTTGATGGTGTTGAAAAAACTTTTTTACATCAATATCAAATACTGTATTGGAACCAAAAACAAAATACTCTTTCTATTGAAGCAATAGCCCATTACTTTGTTTTCTTCTATTTACACTATTATCTCATCAATTTTCCTCTATCTCTTCGAATGTTGGACTACTACATCATTGTGAATTTGTACAGACTTTGAAGATGATGCTTTTTTTTTTAACCTTTTAAATTTTGTTTCTTGGACCTCCCAGATAGATTTGAGCTTCTCTTCAAATACGTTAAATTTTGTCTGAATTTTTTGGCTTCTTTTATAATATTCACTAAATCTTTGATTGATCCAAATGATCCGAAAGATTTCTCAAATTTTTTCATGTTTGACTTCATATCCTCCAAACAAAAATTCTCACATGATAAGAGAAATTTAGATGCATTCACATTCTCACAATCTGGAAGCACTTTGCATTGGGTGTCATATGAACATGTTAGGAAGAAGAAAACGTGTAGACACCGTCACACAGTTTACCTACATAGTGAATCACTAACTCCACTATATATAATCACTTACCCAAAAGAAGCCAACTAGGCTTCAAGAGCACCTATGAACCACTATCATACATCTCCTATGGCGAAGCAGGGTAAGTCTTCCACTTGCATCCCCAAAGAGACCTCAACATCTAGGTGTCTTCCACTTAAGAAAAAATCACCACAACCCTCTTTACCAAACATCAAAAACTTTATGCAAAAATGTAACCACTATATCAATGACCACATGGAGATACATAAGTGATATCCATAGAAGTGTACATAGTGTGTATGTGCTCAATATATGTAGTAAAATGTCATTAAAAAGTTGAACTCACTGGCCCAAACACTAGCCAAAAACACGAGCAAGCGTCTGTCAACTCTGTTCTTTAGGCTTAAAAAACTTGCATAGACTTGTGGTGGCTACTCCCACCACAACTAAAACCTTTCAAGAAACTTGTAGGTTAACTAGAGTGGCTGAAAACAGAGCCCCAAAAGGTGAAATTTTGTTGTCGAAGAAGTACAAAGAACACTCTTCTTGATTTTCTTGGACCTCTATGAAGACCACTATGAATAAAAATACTCCAAAATGGCTCTAAAGATCACCCCAAAAATGCTTCAAAAATAAGCTTTGAATGCAAAGAATGAAGCTTTGAAGGCCCAAAACTTGTTGAAGGTAATGTGAACCATACTCTTTCTTATAGTTCAAGCACCAAAAGAGTGTAGCTTAGTGGCAAGGGTTTGCCATGGTTAAGTGAGCTCCGAGGTGAACAGTAATGAGATGGGTGACCTCCTGGAAATCACGTAGAACCTTTGTCTTCCTTGATTGTTTAGGTCTTCCTCGCGCATACCCAACGGTGCCAACGATGACTCAGATGAAAAGGTCTGCCAAGGTATATGCCTTAGTCATCACCTTAGTCAAAAGTCTTGGGTGGGTGGGCCACTATATGTTTTAATAGAGAACATATACAAAGAAGTGTTCGGTGGCCATTTGGCCTTTCACATGGACACTAATGGTAACAACATAAGAAGCTTGATTATTCAACTCTTCAATATCTCTTGATATTGAATCATTGCTTTGAACCTGTTCAACTTGATTCCATCCAATGCCTTGGTCATCATGTTTGCACATTGTTGGTGAGTAGATACAAATGATAATTTAACCTCTTTGTTTGTCTTCATCTCTTTGACATAATGATAATGCAGTTTTATGTGTGTAATCATGGAATGATAGATTAGGTTAGCAACAAGATGTGATGAACTAATATTATACCCAAATATATAAGGAGTAAATTGTGAGGAGATGATAAGTATATTATAGAGATGAGGTAGTGTTGCAAGAAATCTACTCTACACCTACCAATCTACCTTCAAGAAAGCTGAATAGGCTTCATTAGATTCACAATATAGCACATGGAACCACCAAGACCTTTCGAGCATCATTCTCAAATGTTTGGATCAAATCAGATAAGTTCTATTTGCAAGAAATGAGATGAAGCTTCTATTTTGGGAAGAGAAGGTCTCAATGTTATGCTTAGGCCTCAAAACATGGTATGAATTGACTAGAGAGCCTTTGCACATATCTAGCTCATGTCTATAGCTATATAAAGGAATTTGTTTCATGAATTTATCTCCACCATACAAGCGATTTGTTTCATGAATTTATCTCCACCATACAAGATAAAACATGCTAAAATGATATGCAATCATAAAGTAAAAATACACTAAAATGATATGCAATCATAAATATGAAGGAAATGAGCTCCACTGAGATCTATGTAAGCATGTTAGGAAGATGATGAGTCACCATAGGAGCTTTCCTAAGGCTCTCATATCAATTCATCACGGCCACCATGTGCTACAAAGATGAATCTCCTCCCAACCTTATGCATGTATATATAGTTGCTCGAATCAAGGAGGACCACAAATGGAACTAGAGTCCACAAGTGCATGTGCAATCTCCTCTACTCCTTTAATATTTTCCATTAGAGTCTACTAGTGGTTGGAGTGATCTCGACCACTGCTTTAGTACCTTCTGCTAGAGCCCACTAGTGGTTGGTGTACTTTCCACTCGCGTTAAGTCTCACTAGACTCAAGTTAACTCACATTAACTTGAGTTAGAAGGCTCTAGAGCTCCTCCGGCAAAACACTCTCCCCATGCTCTGCATGAGTTTTGAACCCAAGACCTTCTCCTTCACAATCGTAACACTTAACCACTAGGCTAAGTGGATCACTTGTTTAAGAGACCACATGAACTTATGCTTAAGTCTATTCTCAAGATCTTTGGCCATACACATGACTGACCAAACGATGTCCATTTTCAGATCTATCTAAACCAGCTGGACCCTTAGATCATAGAGTTACTTTATTATAGATGGATACTTGGGATTTGGTCCCAACGTCATCCAATCAAAAGGTAATTGGTTATAGATGGTTATATGAAGTTAAAAGAAACTCGGATCAATTTGTAGGTACAAGGCAAGATAAGTTGCCAAAGGATGCTCAGAAACTCATGATATAGACTATGAGGAAACATTCTCACCAGTTGTGAAGATGACTACAATCGAAACATTGATAAGTGTAGCTACTGCGAGAAGCTAGATAATCCTCCAACTTGATGTAAAAAATGCATTTCTAAATGGTTGAATAAGTGAAGCAGTATACATGTCACAACCTCTAAGTTTTGAAACCCCTAATTATGTGTTTGCAAACTTAAGAAATCATTGTATGGATTGAAGCAAGCTCCTAGAGCTTGGAATTAGAGGTTGGTTACATACCTTCAAGATCAATGAATCAAACCTAACAACTCAGATCCTTCTTTATTCATCAAAAGGTATCACAATGAGGTTATCTATCTATGTGTATTTATAGATGATATTATTGTGACATGTGATGATATGAATGGCATCAAAGGATCATGAGACACATGCAAGAGGAGTTCAAAATCAATGAATTAGGTGAGCTCTCATATTTTTTAGGTATGCAATTGATTTATACACATGAAGGGATATATCTAACTCAGAGAAGGTACATTCAAGATCCACTTCTAAAGATTACAATGGAGAACACAAATCTTACACGTACATCTTTGGAGATGAATCATAAATTTAGTGTCTGTGAAGGTGAGAAAATTGAATACATTAAAGAATATCAAAGCTTGGTAGGTAGCTTTATATATGCTATTTATACAAGGCCACACATCTCATATAGTGTGCGAGTGCTTAGTCAATTCATGCACTCACCTAGAAGACCACACATGGATGTTGCTAAGGGAGTACTTAAGTATCTGAAAGGTACAATCAATGAAGGTATATTCTATCTTTACTCTTCAGATATGGATATCAAAATCTGTTTAGAACCAGATTGGGTAAGAGCTAAGGATGATAGAAGAAGTGCCTTTGGTTAATTAGCATTTGTAGGTTCAAAGATAGTGTCATGGAGTTCCAAGAAGCAACCAACAATTGCTTTATCCTCAACTAAAGAAGGCTAGAGAGGTTTGACCATAGCAACTGAAGAGGAAATATGGTTAAAAGCATTGTATACGAATTTGGGACTCATGAGCTCCAAACCTCACATATTTGGAGATAATGTAAGTTCCATGCATCTAGCAGCAAGGCCTATTTTCCATGCAAGAACAAAACACATAGAGGTTCATTACCACTTCATCAAGAAGAAGCTCATGGCAAAGTAGATTTACGTTTCTTTTGTTCCAAAAAAAAACGCAAGTAGCAGATATGATGACAAAGGAACTTGATGGAATAAAGCTTTCTAGATTTAAATCAATGGCAGGTATTCAACCTATTACAAAATGAAGAATGAAGCATACTTTAGCTTGAGGGGGAGCTATTGGAACGTCAATCTTACACTATTCTTGAGGTGGATTTGATGTACATCAAAAAGTTATCAGTTGGATTATGCTAAAATGTCCATTGAAGCGTTCTTTTACCTATGCTCATTTATTGTATTTTTTTAAAGATTTTTTATGGATCATTTACCATTGTAAAATGCTAGAGCCTTTACATGTAAAATGAGAAAAAGAGAGCTAAACGTCCACAAATTTGAGGTGCTTGAGTTGCAATCAATGAATCGATCAATCACCTAAATGTAGATCAAACTAGAGCTTCACATTTCCTAGATTGTAGGAAGTGAATTGATTCCCTCCAACAACTAATCCCACCTTCAATTGAATTGGAAATGCACTTGTAGAGGTATTGGAGCACTTCAAGCATCTATATAAATACTTCAAATCACTTGTACATTACATGGAAGTAATATACATACACTTGTGGCCATCATTGTCTTGCTCCTTCATTTTTCTATCGCTCTCTCTATAGATCTCCAAATTCGATGGCACTCATTGGAAAGGTATTAGTGTCTAGTTTATGTGTATTATTTTCAAAACATTTGGTTTAGTAGATTGGGAGAAATCTCAATTTTTCTATCTCAAGCTCTATCTATGTGCATTCCTGAAAAATAGGAGGTACCATTGTTGAGTGTCAAGTTCATTCCAAAAGCATATTTTGCTTATTTCTTTTACTCTTGTGCATTCTATACACTCAATCATATTTGTATGACTAATCTGAAGGTATTTTTCCCAATTGTAATCATGTTGGCTTCTATGAGCATTTGAAGTTGATTGTCTCATCCAAAGATAGTAAATTTTTTGAGCTAGTTAATGTGCAAACCTATTTGTTTTGTATTGAATCTTTCTCATTGATGCTCAAAAGTACATAGTGCATTTTATTACACTTATCGCATGTATATAAGGTCTATTTGAATCTCCATAAGCTCAAGGGCTGGTCTTGTGCCGGTTGGTTGGACTCAAATTCATCGCTTCATAACTCACTTTTCTACCTCCTACAAGCTTCTACACATTCTCTCATCTATTGGCTTGCGTATGTAAGTAATGATGTTGCGCTCCCTTTTTTTAATGTATGATTCACCACTTTGACTTGCTTGACTAGTGGCATCATGGAATGTTCCTTTCCCTTCTTGACCTCTTGGTTTTAGCAGTTACCCTATTTCGCCGTCTTTTAGTTTCTTGTATTGAAATTGCAATGGGTTCCAAAAGCAAAGGTTGCACCTTTTGAAAGGATTGACATATTCTGGACTAGTTCCAACATTATCATGTTCAGCATGATATATTCTTCCATAAAATGAAAGGCATTCTTCATAGAGGTCAACATAACAGTCAAAGTGTATACTGTTGCATCCTTATTTTTGTTCATGCCCAAAAACTAATATCATCTCAAAGCTTTGCACCCTTTTTAAATGCCTTTTCTTGGCTTTGAGAGTTGAGTTGATAAGAAAGAACCTCATATTTTCCACGTGTTTTGTACCCTCAATGTCAAAATCAAGGGAACCATCTAGCACATGCTCACCATTATAGAATTCCAACCACAATGGCTCAAAAAGCTTCGAACAGAAGGATGTGCCAAGACTACTAATGATATTGTGCTTGAAAACAGCCAATGGTATTGTACAAAGTGCCATATCACCTTGAAAAGTCTGGTTAGTAGTTACAACCTCCACTCTAATAGCACCATGATGAGTTGTATGTACGTACTTTCCATACAATATGGGAGCTCATTCATCAAGCTCATACATTAACCTGATCATATTTCCTCTAAGTAAAAAGCAATGATCCCCATCCATTTCATATGGATCATTGTAATCCCAACATGCAAGTGATAAGTCACCAAGTAGCCCAACAGCTACATATTTAGGGTTTAAAGTGAGAATTGATGATGGAAAGACAACACATCCTTTTGCAAGGTTTGGAAATGCACCATTTGTATTAAGCTTTCTCTTCCAAATATGTGTGATGAAGTCTGAGCTCACTCAGAAGACGTGGATAACTATGCAGCCACTTTTGTGCCCTACTAGATGCATCTACTCACCCAAGGCCTCGGTTCCTTTTCACCCAAGAGCTATCTCTCATTTGTGTCATTTCAGCATGACTATGCTCATCTCCATTTCTAAGACTTAATGCTAACTCCAACTGCTTGAGTCCGAATCCTCTAGTAGCATGGCTTGTTTTTTCTCCAATCTCATGAAAAATTTCCTCTCAGGGTTGTCACATCTTCATCAATTTCCATCTCCCAATCTTGGTTGCCATCACGTTTTTAGCTCATATGCCATCTATTCTTTACTCCATAGTGGTATGGTTAAAATCTTGTACTAAAATTCTTCTATAATCCAATGGCAACTCTATCAGTCTTTTTGCCATGCATCAAAGAAAACCTCATATTTGAATATGGTCTCCCTTTCTTGTTTTATTGTCTTCCCAAGAGAATCTCTATGGATGCCATTTTTCTTCGCTTCTCTACATTATCGATAGTCTATAATTTTCCTTCTAAAATGAGACAACAACCCTTGGTTGTGGATCTCTGTAGCAAGCCTACATAAATCTAGGAAAAACTTGGACCATCTTTAGAATTATCTTTCATCCATGCAAGGGTTCAAGGAAGCCATTTGATTGCTGCTTTCTTGATAGCTTGTGTGCCATATAGCATGTGTGCCATATAGCTTGGGTCCATTTTCATGTGACTAGTTTTTGAATGTTGGAATTTTAAAGTCAACTTCCTATTAGCTTGTGCGTCTTTATGTTCTCGGATATAAACTCATCCATGTAAAATTCCCAAAGAGCATGCCATCCAAAGAATACTTCATGAGCAGCCAAAAACTATACTTCCTTACTCTCCACAATGTAGATTGCTTCTATATATCTGCATTTTGTGCCAAAAGATAAAACAAAAGGTAGGATGAATGCACTGTGTCAGTCTGCAATGATCTCAATGAGGGTTATAAATCTTCTCTAACGTCATGAAATAATGCTCTCTTCCCCACAACTCTAATGCTCTTAAATCCACAACTCTTCCCCTACTTAAACATCATGAAATAATGCTCTCTTCTCTAATTCCTTGCTCTTCCTTTATGCAATTTTCACCTTAGTTGTATGCATAATCAAGAAGTTATCTATAGATGTTCCACCTTCACAAGGAGTAATTGCGAGCAATTAACATTGAATCCTCTAATCGGTTTAGCTTTTATGCTTCAATAGCGATAAGTCGTTGTTTGTCAATTCAAGCAATTGGAATTCCTTGATAAAAAGCACCAATATTCTTCCTCCATCACAAGAATATGCATATGCAAGCCCTACATCATTCCTTTTCTTTGCTCTATTGAGTCACAACAGAGAGAGTTGCATCAGCAGAGAGAGTTGCATCACATCTTGATGCCATTTTAGTGCAACCTTACTTTCCTTCTATTTTTTTATAGAATTGCCAACTTTTAATATTTTCTCTAATCCAAGTTTTGCCTATCTATTGACACCTGTTTTTGTAGTTGCATATATCTATCTACCTCTTCTCTTCTAGCTTCGCTCATAAAGAATCAATTCATGGGAACAAAATCCATTCAAATCTAACCATCTTCCATACTCGAATATGTTGAGTTCTTCAATCGCAAGATCATACACTATAAAAGAAATGACATAAGGGATTTTTTCAAGATCTAACTTGCCCATGTCTGACAGCATCAACCTCTATCATTATGACTCATTGAATTCTATCCACGAGCTCCTCTTTAAAGCGATTACTACTCTTCCTCTTGATTTACTTGATAATCTTCATGCGCCACCTTCATGAATTATCCCCTTTCTCTTATATCTTCTCATTATATTAATCTTCTTTGTCACAACAAAAACAATTGACCATGATTTCACCTTCGAAAGATGGTTATTTCAAGTATAGAAACTTGCAATCCCAAAATAAATGTTTGGAACAAAGATGAAGCATTGCTGACCCATTATAATTCTGACTATCTCTCATCTCTACATGAGGTTATTTTTTCATGAATGAAGAAGCCTCCTCAGTACACTTCCTTTGTGTGAAAAAAGAATCCTCATATTCTCTTCCTTTTTTCCACTACTCTAGTCTAAAGTCTAGTCTTTCATGCCTGATTCCTCCTCGTCAAAAGAAAAAAATGAAGAACCTCCTTTTGACTTGCATATGCACCAAATAGAAAACCACTCTATGAGATGATCAAACCTTCTCCAAAACTATACGAGTTCTATTTCTTGTAGCAATGAAAAAAATGAACTCCAAAAGAGAGATGCACTGCGGAGTTTTGTCCCCATATAGGTTGCTAAGCCTTTCAATTTCTTCCCATTCACCCATAAGAATGTCTTCCATGGTGGAAGAAGATATGTGTAGAATAGACATCCTCTCTTAGCACCAAGAGAACCTTCCATTTCGTAATCAACCCTGAACTTTAAATCTCTCTTCTAAAACCAGGAGAGCCTTTATTTCATCTTTCTAGAGCCTTCGAGGAAGAAACAAATTCAAGAACAAGTGATTCAATCCATTATGCAAACTATGTAGCTATACGCAAACAATTCAATAGGAAAACATAGAGAAAACATGACCTAGTACAGTGCTCTGGTTTAACTTTTTCTCGCTTTTTTGGCTCCATCTTTTTTGCAATTTTGATTTCCTAAGAAGATAAGTTTTCATCATCACCTTTAGTAGGGTGAAAATAGAGATCTAATCCAAGAAATGATGTTGATAGAAGGCGAACATACACTTGAAGCTCTGAATATGAGTCTACAATTTAGGAAAAACTTGCCTCATATGTTTCTTTATAAAAAATAGTACATTGGGCTATTTTTTCACCTTTAAAACCATACAAAAATCCATTATTAATTTTTTTTTCCCCTCTAAATTTTCCATTGAGCTAACATTCACTCTTATTTTTTTTCCCTGATCCCTACCTGAGAGGTTGTGAGTTCAATTCTCCTATAGCTCATTATATGAATATCAGAGTCTAGGAAGTAGGTTTCGACAAAGTAGATTGACCCAATGGCCTCTAAGAAAGGCGCTTGGGAACACTATCTTGTGAAAGGGTACTAAGGGAGAAGGCAACGTTATTAGAAATCTATCGAAC